>JAFVLL020004815.1:0-12343 GCA_021397915.2 Tor tambroides | reverse complement strand
ATGCTCACCAAGAAAAACAGTAATAATTTGAAATATTATTACAAGTTTTCTATTTTAATATATTTTGAAATGCAATTTATTCCTTTGATGAAAAGCTGAATTTTCAGCATCATTACTCCAGTCTTCAGTGTCACATGATCCTTCAGAAATCATTCTAATATGCTGATATGTTGCTCAAGAAATATGCTGATATGTTGCTTCAAATTTTTGAAACTTGATACATTTTTTTTCCAGGATTATTTGATGAATAAGTTCAAAAGAACAGTGTTCAATTGAAACAGAAATATTTTGTAACATTATAAATGTTTTTACTGTCACATTTGACAAATTTTATGCATCCTTGCTAAATATTATAATTTATTATAATTTAATAATTTATTTCTTAAAAAATGTACTGACCATAAATTTCTGAACAGTAGTGTAAATGTCCACATTTATGTATTTGCAGTTTGCAATTAAATATGAGAAATCATGCCTCCGACCAATCAACTGTTGTGACAAAATTTAAAACGTTAATTTAAGAACTAAATCAGCAAAAATCAATAAACACCGAAAAATATTTATATATTTCCATTTATATGCACCAGTCTCACAATACTTTATAATAAACAACAATATTTCCCTACACATTTTAATAGAATCATTTTAATATATGAAAGCTTATTTCCATCAGAGTTCAGAATTGAATCAATTCATTTGAATCAACAGTTTGAACTGATTAAAAGAAATCAACTAGTTGATTTTTTCTTGCATTTCAAATCAGAGACGTTATGCTCTGATTCTTGAATCGAGAGATACAGAACAAATGTAAAACTAGTCTAAAAGAACTTAAAATGTGCCTTAAATCACTGCAAATAGAGTCCAGTCTTTTGTTTGTGGGACGTCCCAGCTCAGCATGCACAACTCACCCATCGGGCTAAACAATAAGGATGGCTCGTGGCCAATTTGAGAGAGTTTCAAGCCATCTGAACTCCTGCCGGCAACAAAATCCCTGCAACTAGTCAAGCTTTTCATGTATTCATAAGCTTTGACAACTTTAGTTACCAGGATCAAAGAGACTATGGGATGTGGGCGCACGGTTCAAACAAACACATTCACTTCCTGTCATCTCAACACACACCACCACGAGGCGAGTTTATTCTGTTGGCTCGGATTAAAGCCTCGTGGGAGACGCGAGGACAGGGCTTATTGTGTCACACACAGCAGATCCATCTCTTTGTGTTTGGTGTTTTTATCATCCAGACTGGCGGCTTGTTGCAGTAAATTGCGAGCGTCAAGTTTCTCCTTGAGCCGCGTGGTGCAAACGAGGACGATAAACGCTTGTGACGCGATCAGAAAACAGGTGGCTAATACACATTTAAAAGAGAAAAGAGAGGAAGAAAAGAAAGAAGGGAGGAAGCAGAGATGAGAAGATGCGAGCGTGGGCGCAGCAGACAGACAGACATGAATCCTTTCAGACTGCATTAACATCAAGGCAAAAGAACACAGAATAGATTTGTCACCAAAGAACCGCACCGTTCTGTTTCTGTCTTTGTCTGTCTTTCGTTCGCACTGATCTGAAGAACGGCCACTGAGGAGAGGAAACATCTCTTTTCAGTGATAGTTTATTTTGGTGTGCTGCATCTTCAAAATAAATGCCACCGATATGATGCACGTTGCACACAGATATGACAAGATATGGGTGAAAATGCAACGTTTCAATCTGACTGGCAGGTTTCAATGCCACTTTCAGGACTCAATCTGTCATGAAACAAATCTACAATGAGCAGGCTTGTTGTGTTTGAATCTGAATGAACAATAAAAACAATCATGAACAATAATAACTATTTCTTATATAAAAATAGCATAAATAATAAAAGTCCATATGACTATATTCTGAAGTCATATGATTGTTTTGAACGCAGGTTTATTATCATTTACTAAAACTAAAGAATTTAAAAACATTTTTGAAATGAAGCTGAAATTAAATAAAATAAATATTAGAGTGACAAACTTAAACTTCTTTCAGTTAGTTGCTAAGACAGCATTTTCCTAAATTTTCATTTAGTTTAAATTGAAACACTAAATTAAAAAAGAAAACTAAAAATAAACTAAAAATGAAAAAAATGAATTAAACTTAAATATAAATACAAAAAATATAAATAAATTAAAATTAATCGCGATTAATCGCATCCAAAATAAAAGTTTTTGTTTACATAGTATGTGTGTGTAGTGTATATTTATTATGTATATATAAATACACACACATACATGTATATATTTAAGAAAAATGTTGTTTATATATTAAATATATATATTATATTATATGAATATAAATATATACATGTAAATTTTTCAAAATATATACTGTATGTGTGTGTATTTATATATACATAATAAATATACATAGTACACACAGATATATCATGTAAATAAAAACTTTTATTTTGGATGTGATTAATCGCGATTAATCGTTTGACAGCACTACTATAAATTAAACTAAAAGTTATAATAAAACTGAAAATATAAAAATAGAAGCCAATTCAAAGTATTAATAAAAACGGTAATCACATAAATAATACTAAAATAACACTGGTTGTGCGACTGAAACAGATTGAAACTTAAAATTATTAAAAACTGTTATATTAAAACATACAAAAACATAAGCCCATAACAAAACTCACTAAAAATTAAAATTAGAATTAAAATGGAAAAATATAAAAATAAAAGCTCATTTTAAAATATAAAAACTGTAATCGTATATATTAGGGATCATAAGATTCACAGATTCGCATCAGCATAAAAGTTAAGGATGCGATGCATCGATCTAAAAAAGTGTGCATGGGATAAAAGTTGCCATTTGTATCGCGATGCATCGTTTCTAACATATTTGCATCGGTTAAAACCGGTTTATTTATATATAGTTATTAGTAGATGCGCTATACTTTTATTATTTAGAAAGTGACCAATATTTTCGAAGTACGTTGATTTCTCCTCTAGAAACTGTTTCTCAAGCGCATTCTCCATTCACTACTGCTGCTACGTGAATATGACGTATCACAACACTACGGAGACCGAGGCGTTAGAAGTCAGAATGCACTTAAGTTAGTTTATGATTTGCTATCTGTCTGATCCAAAGGAGTAAATGTGAACTATCTATATGTACAATATTGAATTGCATAGCATCATATTTTTTTCCATTGCATCATATTGCATTGAATCGCATTGTGTTGAATCGAATCAAAATTGGATTGCACTGCATCGTAATGGGGTGAATCGTATTGCATCACATCGGTAGTTGCTTCATATGTATCTTTAATGTATCATATCATTGGCTATGCATCGAGTATCGTATCGCCCTCAGTTACTTAGATGCACATCCCTAGTACATATAAATAATACTAAAATAATACTGTTTGCGTGAGGAACAAGGAATTTAAATTTATATTGAAAAAGGTTATGCTACGTTCCATTTTTATTACACAAAAACTAATAAAAATGTTGAAAAAAAACATAAAACCAATAAAATGAAAACTGAATATATAAAATTTAAACCTAATTTAAAACACCTGTATGCAAAACCATAATTTAACTAATACTATAAAACTATAAATAACACTAAAATAACACTACAATAATTAAACTTATAAATATATAGACTAAAATGTATAAATAAAATATAATATATAAACCAATTAATACTAATTTAATACTATAAAACTATAAATCATACTTAACGGTTTGTGTGAGGAACAGACTGAAATTAATTATGCTTGTTTTTATGGCGATTTGGTCCTTTTTGGATATCGACAGATGTGTTTACAATGGAATTTTTGTGTTTAAAAACACTAAACTAAACAGCAAAAACCTCAGAATACTGCAAATGGCTGGATATTTACATGCATCAACTTGCAACTTGCAAAGCACAGTTAGGGAATGAAGAGGAATTAGGACAAATACTGTTACTCCTAAACCCCTGAATGACTGACAATGGGAATGTCCATCAAACCCTGTGCTGATTCTGCCTTTTTTTGTACACTAGCAACAGCGCGTGAGAGTTAATCCGCCTATAACCGTGCATCTGTTGCGCTCCGTCTCGCATTCTCAGTAATGACATCTAGGTGTGCAAACGCTCCCACAGCTGTAAACCCTCTCTGAAAGGAGATCACGGCTTAAACGACGGTCTCTAGATGCAGATCGCTGGCCAATGAAGCGGCACACAAGCCTGGGGAGACAGTGTTTGACTTTGTACAAATAGAGCAATAATGCTGAAGAGGGGGAAGCCATTACCGCGAGCAGCACGAGCATATTTCAAGATGATTTGTATTCATTCCTGCCGTTACTTTCACACTCTGTTAACCTCAGTGGTGGTGGGCTCTCACGTCTGTGAGCCCCTTGGATTTGACGGGCGGTAAGCAAGGAGAGGTGCTGTCGGGTTAATGATGCATGATCGAGCCGAGGAAGGCGGCCAATGGCACTCCGACGGCTCTTCGTGGCAGGGGTTGCCTAGCAACATACTGTAGGAAGAGTGGGAAAACCCGGGCTGTCATTCCACACGCGCGGTGTCTCTGTAGATGCCAGCTCTGTGACACTGCGCAGACAGCATGAAAGAACGCTGCAGCGCCCCAATGTACGTGTGAGGGCGGCAGTGTGCTTCTAAGACACCTGCGCATCACTTCGTAGCCTTTTATGTGCTTTAAATGACTTCGTTTTACAGAAATGCCTGTAGTCTGGCACGCTGCTATGCCTCATGCGCTGCCTGTCAACTGCAATAATGAGAGTGACTGCAATGGCAGCATGCTGGCAACGTAAACTTGCTTTTTGGATGCGCTAATAGACCTTAAAATGAACAGATTAAAAGAATAGTTCACCCTTAGGCCATCCAAGATGTGTTTGTTGCTTTCTCAGAACAGATTTGGAGAAATGTAGCATTCCATCACTTGCTCACCAGTGGATCCTTTGCAGTGAATGGGTGCCGTCAGAATGAGAGTCCAAACAGCGGATAAAAACATCACAAAAATCCACACGCAATCCAGACCACTCATCAACCTCAACACATTCACATCTTGTGAAGTGAAAAATCATTTAGGATTTCAACCTTAAACTGTTGCTTCTGGCTAAAATGCAAGTCCATAATCCATAATAACGCTTCCTACAGTGAAAAAGGCCATCTCCTGTTGGCTCTCACATCAAAATCCACCAACAAATTTGTTTAGAACTGTTTTTGCTTGTAAATAGTGCTTGGTATATGCAGACTACTCTCTTGATTCAGATGGGATGACTTTTTCACTGGAGAAAGTAATATTTTGGATTATGGACTGGTATTTTAAAAAGAAGCAATGGTTTGAAGTTAAAAACATTGTGATGGATTAGTTTCTTACAAACATGCAGCGTTTCGCTTCACAAGATGTTAATTGATGGACTGGAGTGGTGTGGATTACTTGTGGCTTAGTGTGATGTTTTTAATCAGCTGTTTGGACTCTCATTCTGACGGCACCCATTCACTGCAGAGGATCCATTGGTGAACAAGTGATGAAATGCTACACTTCTTCAAATCTGTTCTGATGAAGAAACAAACTCATCTACATCTGGGATGACCTGAGGGTGAGTAAATTATCAGCAATTTCATTTTTGGGTAAACTATTTCTTTAAACAATATTGGCATTGATGTAGCCTACATACTGTATCCACCTTGACATTTGTAACTTCAATGTGTGAGACCTCTGGTGTTTTTCACTTCCAGTTATTTTAGATGTACAAAAACAGTCCGTTATGCTCCTTTATATTGCAAACTGATATTTATCACATTATTTAAATTTATTGTTGTAATCATAAACACACTGGTTTGTAGTGGAAGTAGTTTTATTGTTTACAGTACTGTTGTTTATCTATAATAGTTAATTATCTATAGCTTATTTCCATGTTGCATAATACACTGTTGCATTGCATCGTTTTTTTTCAGCACCTTGCATCCTTGAAAAAATACAAAAACAGCAAATTCAAAACATAAAGCATCATGTTTTGGCATTACAGTATGTGAAGACTCAATGGCCAACTCAATTAAAGAACACTCAGAAAAGCGCTCTCTCCGCTCGTCCTGCAGATTATCGTAATTATCTTAATAAGCATGCACCTCTGTTTTTGTCAGCTGCTTTGACCCTGTATTTTCAGTTCCGCACAGAGGGTCATGTTTTTATTACGTCATGTCAAGTTGAGACCCTTTCAAGGCCCTGCATTTTGTTCTATTCTGCTGCGCTCCATCTAGTTTATTAAAGAAAAAAATCACCAAATTAAAAATGCATCTAAATTTCCCATTATTTTTGTGGAAACTTATTTCCATGGTTACAAACCGTATGTGTGTGTGTGTGTGTGTGTGTGTGTGTATATGTGTATATATATATATATATATATATATATATATATATATCTCAAGACATTTTGTTTAGTGAGAATATACTCACTAACAATATATATGCAACGATATATTATACATAAAAAAATATATAAAATATGGAGGGCTCTTTACAGCATGACTATTCAAAACTGACTTGTGTCCATCTACAGCTATAGATTTTTTTTTTTTTTTTTTTTTTTGCATGCTATGGCTTAGATGCAGTGTTATTTCTATAGTATATATTATTAGCTTAGAATTAGTTTTCATTTTATTTTATTTTTTATTTTGTTCTGTGATTGTCATTTTCATTAGTTTTTGTTTATTTTTTAATATATATATATATAGATTTTTTTTTTCTTTCAGTTAGCTTTCAAGGTAACTTTTTCAAATGTTCATGTATGTTTTTGTTTAATTCAAGTTTTTAATCTATTATTTGTTTAATCTATTTTAATTACAGAAAAATATTTGAATAATATTAGTTTTACTTTATAACAACACTGCTCAGGGGATTTTATTAGTTTTATCTTGGTCTGCATGCAAGCTATGCAGTTGCTTTACTAGTATATCAAATCCACAGCACATAAGCGCAGCCTCCTTACAAGCAACCAACTCCCGCTGGCGTCAGGGTGATGGTTAGTGCACAAATTTTCAAATATTTACAACAAAAGTATATCCTCTACAGGTCTCTTAGATGCTTGGAGCACTGGCCGACACTGCTTTACTCAAAAGGCAGCATGTTATTTACTCTGCCTGTAGATCAATACCTGCTCGGTCTTTTGCAGTGGCCAGTTTTGATTATTCAGGGCTGTCGATGCCGGAGTTTTCCACTGGATTCCACATGGGAACGGGCAAGTATTGACCCACTTTTCCTATTCAGCGTTAGCAGCTCGAGCTCCTCGTACAGCTCCATCAGTCCATCTCTGCCACACCTCAAGAGAAGTAAAGCTGCTGCCGGTGGGCCGTTCGGTGGGACTCTGAAGTGCACCAGGCGGAGATGGGCTTCTTAAGAGAGGCAAGAAACCACAGAGATTGATTTACAGTGTTTACTGCAGATCAGACAAAGCTGTTCTCTGTGCGCTCGTGCTGGGACAAAAGAGGATGAATATTTGATGTGGCCACAGACTCTGGAAATCAATAAAAGCTTTGTGGTTTGTCTCACTTCTGACGCAGGATACTAAACTGCATTAAAAGTGGTGGAAAATGACAGTGTTAAGCAGAAGAAATCAAAGATGGAAGCGGCTGAGTGATAGTTTGATGATGAACTACATCTTCAAATTTTCTGAAGAAAGCAAGAGTGTGGTGAACGGTTGCTAAGGTGTTCCGAGTGGTTCTTTGTGCATTTTTACGCAGCGTGTTCACAGTGGTTGCTAGGTTGTTCTAAGTTAATCTAATGCTGCTATTTACATGTTAACCACCTCTCAGAACACCTTAGCAAACATATAGCCATGTCTAGGCAACCACCCACACACTAGCATCATGGGGAGTATTGCAAAGGCAAGCAACACTCACGCTTTCTTCAGAAAATGTAAGTCAGAAGCAGTGTTTTTGAGAATAAAAATGCATATCAAGGAACACAAAATTAATACCTGTGGCCAAGGGCGTAGGTTTGCTTTTGACATTGGAGGGGATACCCCCCCCCCATATTCATAATTCATAAACACAGTTTTATTATGTAACGTTGGTTTAACAGACAATAATTACACAATTTTGATTTTTTTGAACCAACAACATTACAGCAGCATCAGAGCGCTGGGTCTCTTAACAATGCATTTTTATATTAATCTAATTGGACCCAGGATGATTCTGAAAGAATACTCTGCTGTTGCTGTAGTAATGAACACAACTTTTACATGCATCTGACTGACAGATAAACCACACGCTCTTATTTCAGCATTGTTTTTTATTTTCTGGATATTTCAGCTAACAGTTTGCTTTGTACATTCAGCTAAACAACCTTAAGGTAAAGACTGTCCGTGGCGACTCAGGAAGCTGTTTCAAATCCTGTCGCACCAAAGAGCGCCACTCACATGGTTTTCCATTAAAAAAAAAAATCACATTATATTTGTCCCAAATTATTGTTAATTAGTGCTGTCAAATGATTAATCGCGATTAATCGCATCCAAAATAAAAGTTTTTGTTTACATAATATATGTATGTGTACTGTGTTTATTTATTATGTATATATAAATACACACACATACAGTATATATTTTGAAAATATTTACATGTATATACATTTATATATTTATATTATTATATTTTATATTATCTATAAATATATTTAATATATAAACATAACAGTTTTCTTAAATATATACATGCATGTGTTTGTATTTATATCTACATAATAAATATACACAGCACACACTCATATATTATGTAAACAAAAACCTTTATTTTGGATGCGATTAATCGCGATTAATCGTTTGACAGCACTATTGTTAATGTTCATAATGACTTTATCCTAGACTGGAAGATTGTGTATCTTTCAGCACAACCTTTGTCTTTCTGTCAATATGCTTTATACAGAGAGCTAATAATAGCCATAGATTTCACTTTCTCTTTCCATTTGCTTTGTTTTGTCAAACACTGTACTTCAAACTCATCGATGCAACTTTATTAATTCCTGAAGTGAACTTTTATATTAACGGTTGTGAACTGCTTGAACTGGGTGCAATACCTGTGAGTTGTTCTTAACACGGCTGTGCTTCTCCTCCAGTGTGCGACTACCAAATTACTCTGCCAATATATTAAATATGCACAGTTTTCTAACGTATTTACTTTAACTTCTTAGGTAATATCAATGGTATGACGTTTCAGATGAGTCTGAAATTACAAAAACATATACATATATTTAATTGTTTGATCAAAATTATTTCTAGGGACAGTTTGGTAGCTGCTGGATATTGGTAGGGACACGTCCCTGGCGTTCCCCCCTAATTCTACGCCCCTGCTTGTGTCTCCTGATGATATATTGAGGTCTTATGAAGCGAAACAACCAGTCTGTGCAAGAAACTGAACATAATTTACAACATCATAGCCTCAAGCAAACGGGGAAATCTGATTCTTTTCTGCGAAATGGTTCTTTTGGACAGTTTGTCACTAGTCACTAGTTTGTTTACGTAATCACGTAATGACGTAACATATACGCAATTACATTATTAAAGCACCCAATAATGATGTGAAATGTGGATGCTCACGTCTAAAGCATGTGAAGCGAATAAACTGGTCTTCATCAGCTCCCCTTTTTACATAAACCATGAGAAACTATAAAAACGTTCATTTCGCAGCTTCATTCAAGTGTTCGGTTCATGTATGCGCATATCACCGGTTCATCAGTCTTCGGTCCGAGTCTAAACTGTTTCCTCAGTTCTGTAACTACTGGAAGAACTGGAGCGCCGAATGATTTATACATCATAGGATCAGATACGCCGCTATTTTGGCTCATTTTGAGTTACTGTCAGGTGTCCGAAAGTAAGTTCTGATTGAGTAACTTGTAGATCTGTGCTGCTCAAGCAAAACTGTTTCAGACATTTCAGAATGATTGGTGAACTGGTTCACTAAAAAAAAATGATAATAATGGTAATAATGTTGTGAATAATGTTCAGTTTCTTGCACAGACTGATTGTTTCACTTCATAAGACCTCAACGTATCATCAGGAGCCACTGGTATCAAATGTATGTTTCTTGATGTGCTTTTTTTAAGGCTTGCATTTTATGCAATTATTATAGTAGCAACCTCATTTGGAGTAACTTAAGGCTAAGGATTATGATCAATGCCACACTGGTGAAAGTTCATGAATGCATTTTAATCAACTTGAATGACAAACTAGCTCCTCATTCAAATCATCCAAAAATCAATTCAGATCAATTCAGTGCAAAATCATTCCGACACATTTATTGACAAGAGCCCAAGAGCCAACACATACAATCTGGCATATTTAATACCGGTTAAAAAAAAATCTTAAAAAAAAAAAAATGATAATAATGGTAATAATGTTGTGATTAATGTTCAGTTTCTTGCACAGACTGATCGTTTCACTTCATAAGACCTCAACGTATCATCAGGAGCCACTGGTATCAAATGTATGTTTCTTGATGTGCTTTTTTTAAGGCTTGCATTTTATGCAATTTTATGTGATTCACAAAGGACCACAGTTTCAGCTAAAAATCTTCTTTACTGTTATGCTCAGGGGGAAAAAAAAACACCTACATTTTTGATGACCAGAGGTTGAGTAAATTAACAGCAAATTTTCACTTTTTGGATGAACTACCACTTTAAGGATTTTAATAAACTCCTAAGTATGAGCAACAGTAATCATGTAAGTTGCTTTAACAAGCATTAATAACCGCTGTGCATCAAGATTTATTTGGCCATTATTAAAACCAAACAGGACAGAAAATGACACATGCGGTATTGAAGCAATCGGCAAGCTTATTGATTTAGTGTTGGCTTGACAAAACAGAACGGTAGTGTGTGCGTTTGGGTGCGGCTCTGATAATTGTTCATCGAGAGAACATCTAATGAACTCTAACAGCTTCCTGTGCCAAGATTCCATCAGCTGTGATCAATGAAACACACTGCCAGCCTCCCGCATCGATCACCTGCCAATCACTGTCTCCCAGCAACACAACCAAGATGCAGAAAAAAACTAAATGATTACCAATGTTTCCACTCCGCATCACAAGGTTTTATGAACGCAATAGGACGTAATCCGATAAAAAGCAACAGGATAATGAGGAAATGACAATCACAGCAGGAATGATGCACATTTCTTTTTTCACTAATAATAAAGCTAAACTTGAAATAGCATCATTTGCCTGGCTATATTTAATTTTTTGTCGATTAAATTTTGATTCCTCTGTCTTACTTGATTTGTGAGATCAGAAGTGAAGCTACATTGTGCACTTCAAAAAAACAATCAATGCAATTTCAAAAGGCTACAGATGCACCTTAAAATTACACAAACGCTTGATAAAACACACCGCCTTTCTTCTGCATTCGGCTTTTCTCTTTCATTTCGGAGTGAATGCAACTGAGGCCGATCTTCGGCGACTGCATTGTGCATCTGTGGGCGTCACATTGATTGCATGGCTTTGATAGGCCATAGATGTTTACCCTTTTAGTCCCTGTTAATTAGAGAACAGAGAGCGAATGACACTATTGAGAGTCAAAAAACCCCTACTTGAACGGTGTTTGAAAAGCAGGACATCACACAGGTGAAGAGAAATGCACAATGAGCCTTATATAACACAGCGTGGCATAATTAGTTCTTTCTCTTTGAGCTTTTTTAGTATGAACGCACTTGTGTTTTCTTTCTATTTCAGAGGGAGCTGCGATCGAAGGGCCGCGTCGATCGGCTGTGTTCCAAGAAACACCCGTCCCTTGCGGAACACTGTGTCTTTCTCTCGCTCCCCTTTGTGTCTTTGCTTTCGGTTTTTCATTCTTACCTGCTTTCTGGACTTGCAGTATTCGCTCGTACACGCTGTCTGAGTTCTCCAGCAGTGTTTGGCTGGTCTGGATCATCTGCGAACATGGGAGAAAGGGACAGGTGATGAGCATCTGTGCGGTTACTGTAACACTCGGATGACAGCTCATTTGTAGTGTGCCACAGTGGCCTATACCCTACAGATACTCGTGTACATTCAGAGGTCATAAGAAACGTAACAAATACATTCCAGTCACACAGCAAATTAAATAAGAAAGGAAAACTTCAAAAATAATAGCCTACAATCAATAGGTAGAAATAAAATAAAAATTATGTTCTACTTTTGCATAAATCGCAGGAAGACATGTCATGTTCATGAATTTGTGCCTGAATATGGGTCATACAGTAGCTGTTTAATTTAGATATTATTGCAAATTATATCAGAGGTCATATGAAACATAACAAATACATCGCAATCACCCCCCCAAAAAAAAAAAAAACTAAAAAAATTAAACAAAATAAAATACATTAATAGTAATAA
>JAFVLL020004812.1:0-11908 GCA_021397915.2 Tor tambroides | reverse complement strand
CATATACAGCGTGCCAATTACCAGGCAGCTGTCTGGAGGCACTGTCTGGAAGGACAGCCAGACATACCCGAACCAAAAGGACATGGATGGACAACTGATGACAAAGGTATGCTTATAATAAATACAATAATTACATTTTCTAATAACTAATAATAAAATAGTATAAATATGTATAGGTAATTTCTAGACATTTGGACACCTCACTGAAATGGATGAGAAATATCTTACACTTATTTGTACAGGTATGCTGATGTTAGACTGGATGCGGGGACCCCCAGCACCAATGGCTGTTCTGGAGCTTATGGCCTGCAAGTGTTCACGGACCTGCAAGCTTCCCGACTGTTCCTGTCTTGCCAACAAATTAAAGTGCACAGAAATGTGCAAGCTACAAACCTGAAGCAATCAGAGGGAGGAGGAGGAGGAGGATACTGATGTCATGAAACTAGTTGAATATGATGATGATGATGATGAATAAACAGAAACAGTTTGCAATGACCAAATAAGTTCATGAACAAGGTAGAATTATGTTGTTTTTCTTTGTATGACATGTTCTGTTCAAATAAAGTTACAAGATATTTTCATTATTTGGCTCAACGGTTAGTGTCATTGAAGGCTGATTTCTGTGACAAAGCTACCACTAACAAAAGGTTATCATGTTGTAATATCATCTAGAGATATGGACTTAAAAAATCAAACTAGAATTTGCCACCTTGGGTGGTACCAGTTAGTGAAAAATGTGGCCTGGGCCCATGGACTAAAGGCTGGTAACACGGGGCAACATTTTATGAGCAATGTTGGCACTTTCCCTTTGAGAATGATCGTGGGCCCTGTGTCTCACGCCTGGTTGCCCGTTGACGGCCACATATTGCTCAAAAAGTTGACCCGTTTATCATCAGCCTAACATTCCCAGCTGCCCCGGATCGACAAGCTTTAGCTGAGAGGGTCTAGAGACCTTTGGAAAATTGTATTGTAAAGCATGTCCTAAAACGTTGCTATTTGTAAGATTGTGCATTTAAAGTCAAAATTTAATGTTACAAATTTATAGTGTAAAATGTATAAACATTTGTTTTTTTAGTAATGTAGGCCATGTGTACGTTCATTAATGTATTTCTAAGATGAAGGAATATAAAACATATGCATCGTTGGTTATAAAAGAAGTTCATATTTAAGATCCAAATGGTTTGATTGCAGAAGCTTCTGAACATTTGGCTTAAACTAGTTTTATATGACTGGTGTGAATGTACTTTAGTTACTACAAGTATTTAATAAATATGCATTTTATACATCTATAAAAACAGTCTAGACAAAGTTTTTTTAAATGAACACTACATGAACTGATAAAAAAAAAAAGACTTTATTTCACTGCTAGAATCAAAGAAACATTGGTCAAAACAATAAATAGTGAAGCTAAAAGTATACATCACTGAAAACATGACAAAAGTAGGCTAATAGTAACGAGAGGCAAACAAAAAGTGAGAACCCTGTGCTCATGCTACACCATACGTCCAATTTGGTCCTTCTGGGAGGTCATTTCTCCACTGGAGCAGTGCCTAAGTAAAAGAGAAAAGCCCTCCATGGTAAGAGTTCAGCTCCATGGTCTCCATATGGACTGGGTTGGAAGAGAAAAAGGTTCCGGTCTAAGAGCCAGTAAAGGAGACTGCGGTGGGGTAAAATCTCTAGCCATGTTGGGCAGAATAGGCTGAGGCACAATGACAGGCCTATGGAGTGAAAGTGGTGTTGAAAGAGGTGACTCAGAAGGAGCAGGTAGAGGACAAGGCATGAATAGATATGGAGGGGAGCTACTGGGAGAGGAGGATAAGCTTGTAAAAGTGGGAGATGGCGGGGAACTACATTGTGATGATGATGATGATGATGATGAAGAACTGGGGGGAGAAGTCGACTGATGCAAAAGTTTAGACCCATCCAAAGATGATTCAGGGTTTAAGAGAAGTTTCTGCTGGTAGTTCTGGCCTGATGGTGATAGAAGGAAGCCAGTCTGGGCCACTGGTTCATTTCCTGCTTTGGAAGCACCAGTTGGGTTATGATGGTTGACCCCCAGTTTCAGAAGAACCTCCTTCTGCTCAGATGATTTAAACTTCCCATAGAAGTCTGGTACATAGAAGTCACTGGCATAGATGGGGCCTGTAGAAACAAACTGCTTCTGAGTGGCCTTAGAATCCATTTGAGTAGATGTCACTGCAGAAAGATTGAAAACGTTACAAATTAGGCAGATTATTACTAATAAATAATATCTTTTTAATTCTAAATTCAGATGAATGAAGTAAAAAAGTAGTAAAAACTAACCCTTTGTCTCAGTTTTTCTGGTGGTCTTTTTGATGTACTGAACTGCAAGGTCTAAAATCTCTGCTTTTTCCAGTTTTGGATTTTGTAAACACTGTGGAAGGAGAGAGGAAAGTCGAGAGGCATTTTAGGGGTTTGTCAAGAAAATAGTGCAGAAATAATGCGAAGTAATGCATCATAAATCGAGGGCAAGTACTCACCGTGTCTGCAGTGTTCTTGCAAAGCAGATCTCTTAACGCGTCTAGGTTATGGTTGATTCGGTCTCTTCTCTTCTTCTCTATCACAGGCTTTAACTTCTTTAAACAAAGGTTAAAAATTAAAACATTTCCAATGCTATCATTAAACAACATTTAAGATTCAACTATTGCGTGGAATCAAATACACATGTGAAGGATAAAGTATTTGAGAAATCATTTTTGGGAAAAAAAAAAAAGTTTTTAAAGAACTTACTCTTTTGACGCCTTCTGTTTTAGTCATGTTGAGAGTTGAACAGTTCGCTCTTCACGCTAATGCTTATTAGATGTGGGAAACTGGAAGCTGGAATCGAGCCAAACGGGAATTTTAAGCCTCTGGAGTGGCATCTGATTGGCGGAGAGGTGGTACTGACGTAGGCACTGTGAACTTTCCACCCAGCATTCTATTGCCTTAATTAAACAAACTATAAACAGACGTGTTATGACATCTAAGGACAAGCAAAACAGAAACACTGACTGTTTTTATATATATAATATTTAAAACAGCCATTAAAAATAGATTGAAACTTAAGCATATGTAAAAGAATTTGATGGCGCAATTGGTTCTGGAGGAAAATGTTTGGCATTTGATTGTATGCTGCAATATGCAAATATCAGCAAATGGTTTTAAATAAACAGCGGAGGACAATGCTTGAGGTGAACTGCTAAAACACACAAGTTGTACTGTTGGCACAAATGGCATCTGTCCTCACATTTTGGTGAACAGGCTAAAAGTAGCATAACAATTTTGTCAGTACCCAGCAAACATTTGGACGTTTAATGACGGTTGAAAAGACGTCCCTCCGACACGTCCCGTCATGGTTGAAAAATATATCCAAAATGGAGACATGTCTGATTCGAGTCAACAATTTTATTGCTAGCAAGAGCCATGAGTTTGGACAGGGAGTGGAGAAAGCATGTGGAAACCTTCACAAATCACACCCAGTGCAAGTCCAGCTGTCCACACCATCCCGCAGTGAAACTCAGGTGCATCTCAATGAGGACTCATCACTGCCAGCACAGCAGCATCTCACTCGTGTCCAACTGAGCAATTCTTGCACATCATCTGGCTGTACGAAGCTTGCACAAAGAACTGTTCTTTCAGCTCCCAGCATGACTTCAAGTCCTAAGCAACCTGTAATGCTCTGTGACGCTGTCTGGAGACCCTGGTAGATGATCACGTCCAAAGTCCATGCAAAGCTCACTAAAGACTGAAAAGGCCAACTTGCTCTACAGTGATTAATGATTCAGCAGTGTTGGAGCAACACTGGGACAATAGACTGTGAATTGTGTAAATATGTGGATTTTGTACAGTAGATGCCAAAGATTTATTTTGTTAGAAAAAGGCATTGAAAAATCTGTGCCTGCATAGTGTGTTTGGTGATCTTACAGCTGAACAAACAAGATACACATTTGTGTTGAGATGACTATATTTCTTAGTTAGAACTTTGATGCTTTTATATCAACAGAATTTTCTTTCAAGACTTTTACAAAATCAATTTTTGATGGAGAGTCGTGTACTTAACGGGGTGAACATTTTAATGGTTTTGTTCTTATTTTTTTGAACTTGAGTGCCAAGAAACTGTTCAGAGCACAAGTTCATGTCATTTTTATTTTTTCTTTGTGGCAATTGCCATATTTGTGTTCTTCTAAAACACTGAAAAATGTTCATTTCATTCAAGAGATTGTGTTTTTTTGTCGAAACAAAATAACAAGGCTTTTTATTTGCTGTTATTTTTCATGTCAGCAAAATATGAAATGTTCATAAAGTATTTTATTTTACTTTGAACAAAGAATTAAACATCTTTGAGGATATATTCTTTTATCTTTGGCCTATTCTGTTTCTAATATTTGCATGTCCATTAATTCATTTCCTGAGAGGTATTCAGCATTGAACGGCATTGTTCTTCAGACACGGTGTGAATGTTCAGCGTTCCAACGTGATAACGGTAGATAACTCGATAACAGGCCTGGCATTTGCAGATTTTCATTGGGCAATCATTTGGTCATCTCGGTAATGTTGCACTTAATCTATGGCAGATATAATGCATTGAGGTGCAGATTGCTTAGGTGTGGTCTACACGGGCCTTTGTCAGAGCAAATGTTGTTTGAATTATCAGAACATGATGTTGGAAATTGATAGTAGGGCCTACTTTGCCTATTTATACATAGGCCTAAATATTCTGTAGGCCTATACTCGATCTAATATGGGACCCTAGCCTATACGATGACAAAAAGTTCAAGTCACAGACCGATAATATAACGGACAGTTTTAGCGACAATCAAAATTTCGCAGATATTTAAGGAAATAAAGTTTGGAAAAAAAATTTCAAGTAGTTTTTACTTGCAATAGATCAAATGAAATATTTTAATTATTATTTAATTTTAAACAGCTATCCTGTCTCTCTCCTGCATCTGATTTTATTGCTTGATTTGGTTACAAAAAGCGCCGTTCTTGTCTATGGATGTAACAGCTATCTCAAGCCCATGCACCATAAGTGAGAGTCAAGCATAAAATACATTTAAACATTATTTATTATTATTATTATTATTATTTAAATTCTGGATAAATTAATAAAACCAAAAGTTTGGTCTCACAAATCATCTGTGCGCCCAAATGTTTTGGAAAATTCGACTGAACGCGACAAACGATTTGTGATTTAAATTAGAAGGTCGTTTTTCAGTATTAATTATTTTATATTAGGCTTTAACATAGCAAAAGGCCAAGTCTACTACTTTAACGACTTCGATATCTACATGTCAAACCCTACAATCTAAATTATGTAAAGACTAAAAGTTGTCATAAAACCATATGACCTGGAAAGTAGATTTACCACTAGATATAATGGCTTAGTTGTACTTAACGCTCATACTCTCACCTAAATCAACCTTCATGTGCAGCTTTGTTTCGCTTTGTCGCTCTGGATAATCTCTTAGATAAACGAGTTTGAGCTGAAATGAGATTAGACCTTTGAAAGATGCCATGCACCGGCTGATGCCTGAACCGGTTATTACAGACAGATAAGTCTCCCAAATGCCATTCAACACAAAGGGTGTAAATAGATTATCCAGACCGGATGTGTGCTTTTGTCTGTTCTGATCAACAAAGAGCAATGCACGCAGCCAAGTATATCAAACGTACAATTATAAAATGTAGATGTAATGTAAAGTAGTCCTATAAATTATTCTTTGACTATTGAATGTTGTGCTACCATTAGTTCTTAATTAGGTTCAGCAAACGATTTTTAAATCTATACAAATTCATTTAGACCTCAGAAGTTTAGCAGGCCTTGTTGTTTAACCGTAAAACTATTTCTTAGACACTACTGTTTAGCTATTTTTGTGCATCTTTTTGTCACTTAGTAATTTCATCACGTCTAAAGTAGGCTACTTTTTACTTTTTAGCCTACAAAAACTTACTTTCAGTTTAATATATTTTTTATATAGCCTATTGACACATGGGATAAGCAGTTTGGAGAATGGATGGATGGATATTTTAACGTTTGAAAATGAATAGTACAGTTTTTAGGTATAATGTCCATGCTGTTATGCACAAATTCCAAAGTAATTTTACACTCTGGATAAGTCAAATTTTTGTTTTCTCAGGAGGTGTGTAGCGTGTAAATTGCAACTTCCATCCTATACATTTTCCGCTAAACTTAACTCGCTCATGGTGGAATGATTTGAGTCTGTAAATTTGGTCAATCTTCTTTTCGAGCAAACAAGTTATGTGTGGTTTATTTTTTGCGCTGTGGACCTGCTGTCAGATGTTGCCAAATTACGCACGAACGTTAGGTGCTGACTTTCTCTGATTGTCACCTAACTCATGGGAACAACGTTTATAGCAAAGCCATCGTCTCACTTTACTAGCACAACATGTGGTCCTTCTGGCCATTTGACAAAGAACTGTAAAATTAAACCGACGCGTGTCCTGACCTGGTTATGAAAACAAACGCACAGTGCAGAAGACACGCGCGTTTAGGTGACGATGGAGACGCGCGCACGCGTTTTGCAGTAATAAACGTGAAATCACGGTCACACTCGACTTCAAAAAACAGTTCAAGTGAAAAGCAGTGTCTATTTGTTTTCAACAATCATTGCATTTAATATATTGTTATTATATGTACATGTCGGAGGCTTGTGGCATCTCAAAGCCTGGAATGATAAAGCTTCCTTCCTACTCTACCGTGCATAATTCACCCTACTCAGTCCAAAAGGTCTACCTACTTCAAAAAGGCGAATAACAGGCTACCTCAAAGTCTGTCTGTTTAATTAGCTTTGCATATTATTGCTTCGATAAATAGCTAATCCCTTTAGAAGCTTTTCGCCACAGTTTACGGTTTGGACTTAATGCGGGTGCGTTGGCAACCTGCTTTTAAAGCGTATACAGCTCCCTTACAAGTAGCGCCGTTCTTCTAATGCCTTTTATTCATGTGCGTTAATCCCCGGCGGGTGGGAAATGAAGGGGGACAGGTCCCCCTCCGCGGGATATTAATTGGAGGTAAGCATCCACAATGCAGACGTCTGTGCTTCAGCGCTTCTCCATTGCGCGTCTGATGGCCTGTTGCGCAGGGGCGGATACACACCCTGTTGACCGAGCGCTTCAATGACATTACCCTGAGCAACATCTGGCCGTATGCACCACTCGCCTGCCCCTTTAATTAGAAAAACGAGTCGCCTCACTGGGCAACTCTCAAGGCCTTGGTACATAGTGATGCACAGCAGTTTGAGGTATTACCTAACCAAGGTCTTTTGCTTTTGGGAATGTGTAAGTTTTTGTGTATACAGACCCATATGCTTTCCTGTCTCAATGTCATTATTATTAAAAAATAAATAGTTGTAATTTTACTATGACCTAAGATGCTCATCATCATTCATTTTCTAAAACAAAAACTCAAAACTACAGGCAGTATTCATGAAACCAATGAAATGAACTGAGAAACTTCACAGTGTCCTGTTTTCTCAGTGACTCTTTCCCTCATTGAGGTGTTGATAAAGCCCATACATTTCTACACATTCTCCAGGCATTCCCAGAATAAAATAGGAAAGGAGAATAATTGTAATTTGACTTTTTTGTAGCTGTTTTCTCCTCTATTTTATATAGTTAACACATGGAAACTTTTCAACTGATTTTTGTTTGTTGTTAATTTTTAAAATTTTTTACTCAATTTAGTTTACTGTATGGTACATCCAAGCAACGTTATAATGTTTATTTACATCTAACCTACCATTTTTCCTAAAAGCATCGATATATTTAATTACATTTAAACATGAAAACTACAACAAATCATCATAACCAAACTAAAAATGTATACAGTGAATGCTTGAATTTTTACCTTTATGAGTTATTTTACATGCACAATTCTTGTAATTGATCTATATTTTAAAACAGCATATATAATTGTAATTTATATTCAATGTTTCTGCGTATTTTATGGATTCTGTGCCATACACAGAATATACAATATACAAAAATAAAATGATATAGAAGAATGTATTGAACTGGTTTAATTTTATCATATAAGTTTGTTGTATGAATAATCAAGCTTACAATTCTTTTTAGTCTATGTACTTGTTTCATGTTAATAATTCACGTTCGGAATTCTGCATGTTTTTGCATTTAGTGTAAATTAACCAAAAGTTAAACAAATGAGTTCTTGTATTCAGCTCAGCCCTGTATAACCCTCCAAAATGTCCCACGTTAAAAACCTGAGTGTACTGAATAGCCTACTTGTGGCAAACACTCACATAGGCACAGCAGGGTTGTTCACAATTTGTAACAGAAACACGGACACTTTTCACAGACAGTCATTAGGTGTTTTCAGTTATCATTATTGTAAAAATGGCTATTTTTTAAAATATATTCTTATATTTAAATATTTTAATTAAAAAATGAAAAACTACATCTATAACACTATACTTTGTGTTATATTACCTTGGCATATAATTACAGAAAACTAGTTAATGCTGTTCGGTGAGTGTTACAACACAGTGGGTAATACAACCACTGAGAATGTTGAAAACTTGACATCAATCACTTTTTTTTTAAGAAAATGCTATCATGTATTTCTTTCACTATTAGAGCAAACAGGAGCACAAATCCTATTTTTGTAGTTTATGTTCACCTCTACAGAAGGTTTCCCAACTATGGGGACTTACGATTCTAAGAAACTAGCAATTTAGTTTCTATTAACTGCAAGAACAAAAAGAGACTGAACATAAAATTTATTGATAGCCTAATAGCATCAAAGAAAAAAACCTACAGAATTCTCTAAATAGACAGGTGAACAAGCATGTGTTATTAGCAGGCATATTCAGTCTCTGAGTTTTGCTGGACTACTGTCCAGACTAGTGTCCAGAATCATAATCCATTTAGACTTTCCCAACAGCCTGCCCCTGAGCGCGCTGGTACTCCTGCTGTAGGCTGGACAGAACTTCCCGATGCTGCTCAGACTTCCTCTCCATCTCCTTCAGTAAAGTTTCATAGCGCTGACTGAGATGAAGAAGAGATCAGTTAAGGGTTTGCCTATGTGAACTAAACACTCAGATACAACAGAATACATACATTTCACCATTGATGTATTCCAATCTCTTGCTCACTGTTGCTTTGGCTTCATCTAGATCTTGTTTGACCAAAACTGGTCCAATTAGTTTGTAAACTGTATTTTGGCTATCCAACAATGTAAGCTCCTACAGAGGGATGACAAACATGACATGTGGTAATGACATGCCCAACATAAATGTGTATACACTGTAGCATGATTGAAATTAAAAAGCAAATGTGGAAGATACAATGTAATTGTGTTCTTACCTCCTTAACAATATTATTTTCAGTCAACTGTGCCTCCAGTTTCTGTCTTGCTGACATACTTTTACTGACATCTGCGAAAAATAAAACGAGTTAACAGTTTCTATGTTCTCAAAACAGAAAATTATTTGATTATGTGCATATAAATACAACAGCAAACCAAACCTATTTAAAATGTACATTACATGAATCTACCACGTTTCAACAAGAATAAGATAAAAAAAACACTTAAGAAAAACTTTTTAGTGACTGTATTGAAAAAGCAGCTCACTATGACAGCTCTGGACAGGTGTTGACTAAAAAACTAAATCAGTCAAACTTGAGAGCCTGATTTGTGACTACAAGCACTTCTCTGTGCATTGTAGTCAAATATATAAACTACAATTAAAATGAATGCCCATATGCACATGCAGAAATTGTTGGGAGGAGTGCTAACATAGATAGCTGTCTAGCTAACGTTGTGATGGCATACCTTTTTGCAGTTGTTGATATTTCTCCAACTCAGACTGCAATTTCTTCTGAATCGCTTCAGCCATCACAACAGCTATTCTAATTACTGATCCCTTTATATGTTGCTAACTGATAACAAACAGAGATATCTTACAACAAAAGCAGTAAGCCAGCACACGGATCATGCACACAGTCTGAGGCGCACGGGAAATGACGCAATGCTCATGTGGGGGGTTTGACAGTCGATAAAAGAGACACTTCGCCATCTAGTGTTGAAAATGAAGCCCAATAATACTAATATTTTCACTGACGCCACTTCAATTAAAAACTATGAAATGGGCAATGCTAAAAAATATATATAGTTTTATATTATATTTAAATGCTATGTAGCGTTCAATATAAATATTTTTCATTATATATACTATATTCCTCCAGTATGCATAGGCGTAGTCCTCCTCCTGTCCATATGGGGACAGTCTATCTGGTTTCACCAAACCGTCTGAAGTGACAGTAAAGGCAATATGGCAGCGCGCATGGTTCAAATACTAACGTGAAGGTCTTTTTTGGGGTATACGCGAACACATATTATCCAACTAGCAGGTAATGTAAATTATATCTTTGCTTATATCACAATCAAATGTATCTTCTGTTTTAAACATGTACCTGAAGCTGCTTATTAACCATCTTTAGATTAAAATACTGTCATGTGCTACATGCATGTAATGATGCATTATCATTTTTTAAGCTCTGCTATTATTATCATTAGTATTATCTCTATCTTTTCAAAAAAGTGTTTTATTCCATTCTTTAGTAAACGGTGGGAAACTACAAAATACAGCAACTGTACAGTTTTATAATGAGAGTCAGTCATTTAAATTGAGGCTCTTTGTTTTCCACTATTTACTAATGTACTTATTATGCTTGCATATACTAAATATGTTAGTTAAATGTGTATTATGAGATGTTACATGTTTCCTTTTATAGCGTTTTGACAGACAACATCCTTCAAAGGGCAAACTGGAATTTAAACAGCCCTAGTCATGTGACTATGTACGCTGGCCATGTAAAAAACTTTCAGATGAAACTGTCAGTTTTTATTTATAGTATAAAATAACTTTTGGAGCATTCAGACTCAAAAGTAAATTTTGGTCACAAATGTTGTTAGTTGGATTAAATAGACTGTTGTTTTCAAATGAACTAGATTTATGTAGCTGTGTTTCATGTTGTTTAGTTCAGTACCATTATATTGCTGTTTATTATTAGTAGTATTATTAGTATTGTTATGTTTTTTATTATTGTTGTTGTTGTTGTCCAGGCATAGCTGCAGGTTGGATGTGTTTTTGATATGTTAAGAGTTTGTTAGTGTGTCGTAGTATTTAATGTTACCCATAAATACATAAATCTTAAAAGGCTGGTTCTTATGAAGATATCATCTGGGGTTAATCAGACAGACTGTTTTGTGCAGGAGTGAAGGTATAATGTTTAAGGGTCTGGATATTTGTCTGTAAAATATGTTGCCTGCAGTTTTTTTTTTTAAGTCTGATCTCAGCAGTTTGTGTGGCACATTTCAGAGCTGGTTGTTGTAAAAGACTGCTTTTTGACACAATAGCAAACCTGCAAGCCTGTTTTGTGAGAGAGGCAGAGAAACTGCTCAGTGCTGTTGCTCATTTCACATGCAAAGAGAGGCATTTCGTGAAGGTGCGGGGAAAAAAACAGATTGCTTTATTCTGAGAGAGGATGGAATGGAATTTGGTAACTATTTTATGCAAACTAACACTATAAAGTTGACCTTGGGGGAAAAACACATAATCAAACTTTTTCGGAGTTGAGTAAAAAGTAAGATACTAAGCAGATACCTGACCTAAAATACACTATCACTAATTAAACCATAATATTCCCACATTTTTACATTTGTTGACTGAATCTAGTGCTCATAAGTGTTTTGATGATGTTGTATTTGACACAGTAGTGATACTTCAGTGTCATTTGAGTATTCCCACCTTTTTCTAGTTTGCTGTTGTAAATTAGGAGGTAGTTTAGCTCTTTGCTGAGGTTATCACAAATTACACTCTGCGGTCTTGTCAAAATCAATATGCACCTGGAGGGCATCAGAGGA
>JAFVLL020004811.1:0-20082 GCA_021397915.2 Tor tambroides | reverse complement strand
TGTGTGTGTGTGTGTGTGTATACAGTATATGTATATATATATATATATATATATATATATATATATATTAATTTAAGTATCTATATATGTGTGTATAAACACTATTAAAACATTGTATTTTAAGTGTAAAGTATAAATATGCTCTTGCATGTGCTGTATTATATGCCTTAAAATACTTATTCCTCATCTCATTAACAACTGAGTTCAAGTGAATTAACTAAGTAACTCAATCAGATGTAAATTGCCATGTAATTGACTTACTGAATCTAAAACAATAGCCTTGCTTGTTGTAATATTAATATGTTTTGGTATTGGAGACATTATTTAAATTTCATTACGTATGGTCTTGCATGTTTCTCTGTGAATATACATACATTAATAAAAAAAATAATACATCATTAAAACTAAAAATGTCTTTTTATAAGTAGTCATGTTTTTTATGTCTTCATGGAATGATTGCAGAGCGTTTTATGATTATGTTATCATCTCACTCATCATAACTGGATAACACTGGTGTCCTCAGGTGAAGCTGGTGAACATCAGGAATGATGACATAACGGACGGAAACCCAAAACTGACATTGGGATTGATATGGACCATAATTCTGCACTTTCAGGTGAGCCAGTCATAACATCTTTGTATTGTTTATTTATTGGCTTCCATGCTTCATTTCCATCTGTTTATTCCTCACAAATTGAAACAGTGATCATATGTCAATATTGCAGTTTGTTCTCTGACCACAAGAGGTCATACGTGTATGTGCAAACCCACATTAGCTCAAGGGTGTGCAGATATTTATTGAAAAGAATCAATGCAGTATTTAATGCTAATAATGCCCTAGAAATGAGCCAGAACACCTTCGCAACCGCCCATCAAAACCATGGTGCAGGAAGTTCTCAACACCCCAGCAATCACATAGTGTTAAAACTATAAATAGAAACCTCCAGAAATAACCTTCAGGTTTCAAGGCTTTTTTTTCCCTTCATGTTTCAGTCAAGCCTTCCTCAAGCCAGCATTCAGAGTTTATCTTCATTTTTCTGTTTTTTAGTATGATGATTGTTTATTTGTAGGTGGAGTGCAGTGAGCTGTATCTGTCAGTCTGCAGAGCATGTTCACTCACATATTCTGGCCTGCTTCGGTGTTTGTTAATGTGCCTTCATGCAGGAACATTTCTCTGTTTTAATGAAACACAGTGATGTGCCAGAATCTTCAGTTATGTGATTTTCCTCAGTAACTACATTGTGAGATTGATTTATTAAGGTCATCATTTTAGCATCAACATGTAGTAGCTGAACATGGAAAATATTTGTGTTATTCGATACACAAGATCTGTCTTGTATGTTTTACTCAGTTATATTCAGATTTGGTATGCTTCCTAATAGTGGGGAAAAAATTTGCTTTTATTGCAAAATATTCTAAAAAAGTGCTGATGCTAGACAAATCATCCTGTGCTTAACATGAAAATTGCAGAGAATTTCTTTTGCATATTATGTTTGTGACAGGCTTTTTAAAACCATTCCTGCAGTATTTCTGCCTCACGCAGAGGTCACACAGAGGTTCTGCTGCAGCTGCGCATTTGCAGGTCTGCGCCTGTGAAACTGCATCAAATGTACAGTATATAAGACTGAGCTGGAGAGGAGTGCGGGACACGTTCCTGCTTTCCGTCTGCGCTGCTTTGTAATTGTTAGGGTCTGCACACATGCATCAGATGGAGGTCTTTTTACATTATACATCACAGCTTTTTAAAATCACATTGTCTTCAGTTAAGACACTGTGTAAAAAAAAATAAAAAAATGCATCCAGTGCAAGAGTTCTACTGATTTCGGACACACTGTCCCACCTTCATTGCAGTAGATTATTAATATCCTTGGCTCGGCTGCATATTCGGTTTGAGGTGATGTTACGATTGAAAAATTTTAGCAGTAGCCTGTTGCAGAAGTCAACCCGACGAGTCCAGACGGTCACAGCTCTTCCTGATTCACTTCTCCAGGAATGCAGGAACGGCAGGCTGCAACAACTTTTCCGCACCTCGATCTCGAACCCACGCTGACCCAGCCTCCCTGACGGCCCACAATGGGCTGCTGAAGGCTTACAAAACAAGTCTAAAAATCGATATCTGGGGCATAGCCGAAGAATGTGTTAAATAATGCTTGGCTTCATAAAACGTGCTGACAGGTAGCGTGGGGACGTGCAGGAGCACCTGCCGCTGTCACTCTCACGCGAGCCGCTGGGCATGCGGCGCTAGTGGGCCTGTTCCCTCATGATCCGCAGTTGGAGGGCACATACAGTTGTTTTTGATGGCTCTGCCTAGACGTTAGTCTCTCAAGGATGATTTTTTTAAACCGTGTTCATATTTTTTTTAGCCCTCCAGTCTCTCCTTTGGAAGTATCCAGTTTTGAATCTGTTTCCAACAAATGAAGTATCGCAATTCGCTGTGAATTAACATCTATTGTTTGCAGCTCTTTAGGCAGTGACTAATGTAATTAAAGATGTGGAGAGTGCATTTATTCATTAATACAATATCCACAGCTGTCATCTGAGTACTGTCTGTTTGAACATGCAATCAAAGACATTTGACTCTGAATCAAGATTAGCTGTTTTAGTAGTTTGCTTGTCTTTTTTTGCCTTATAAGCATGCTTTGAAGTTGATGAATGAGGGATGTGTTGAGGGTGTATTAACATCACCTCCAGCAATAATACACAGCAATGTGATGTATGATCTCTTCTTTTTTCTTTAATGTTTTTAAAACTACACTACAGAATATTTTTTTGGTCAGAAAATAACAAAATTGTGTTACTGAGCTAGTATAGAAAAACTTGTTCAAAACTGCCTCATTCTGATTCAGCACCGTAAGCCTGAAATGTCGATTTAAATTTTGTATAGTCAGGTCAGATTTGGCAGGAAATTCCAGGCAAAGTCATTCACTTCTTTGTGTTTACATCATGTCCACACAGAAGAAGGCCTGGATAGCATATCACATGTGGATGCTGAGGAGTGGTTGTGCAGTTGCATGGGAAAACAATAAATAGTGCTGTTGCGGAGAATTTGAACTAGTCAGCTAGTTGCCGTTTAACAAGGATAAATCTAAACAGCAGCCCTCACTGACTTCTGGGAATCACCCACAGTCAAAACAAACAACCTGAATAGAGTCTGAGAAGAGTCTGCAACCATAAAGGGAAAGTGACAGAGCTTATGTCAAAACAAGATCCAACCCACAGCAGATGACTGATACTTACGTGCTCGGATGCCATTTTTTTCTGTTATTTGCTTTGTTGGAAGCACTTCTTACTGTCAGTGGGTCTGTGTGCACTGAACGAATGCAGTGTTGTTTTAACCACTGCACGTGCAGAACTCATCCGTGCGGATATCCATGTACTTTGATGTTGTCGTCTGAAACACATATGAAAGCTAATGGGAAAAGTCATTTACAGTAAGCACAGAGTTTAATGGCTTGCCCTCCTATCAGATGTGTGTGCTGCCTAAAATGCATCTGAGCCCTGTTTTCCTGTTTTGTGTACCGCAGCACCCCTATTGCTAAGATCTAAGCAGTCTGCAGCATGTTCCTGTGTGGTTTCTAGAATTTTCTAGATAGCTTCTAAAGGATCCATGCTGAAGTCTCTGTGATGTTATAGTGCTGAGATGTGGCGAAAGGATTAGCACATATTGGGTCTGATTTACGAAACGGCTAATTAGCGAGAGAGCGCAATCCCATAAGAGCACAGATGAGATTGGAAAGTTCTGCAGTTGATCTACAATGACAATGAGCACATTAAAGATTTTCCTTAAAGATGCAATCTATCAAGAGCAGCACAAATTTGCGTAAGGTCACACACAAGCAGAACCGATGATAATGTGCAGATAAGCTACAAACAAGGTCATGAACTGCTTTATTTTTGGTACTGTTCTCTGAGGTCCACTTACAATGTTATCAAGATTATTACATCAAAAAACATGATAATTTAGAAGTAATATTTTCTGTCCTGTTTTTGACCCCCTCATCAGAACGCTCTGTTTGAATAGTGTGGCGGATTGTAGACTCAGAAGTAAACACCCACTGCTATGATTGGGTGATAGTTGTGTGTGTTTGACAGCCTACAACGCCCTTCACAGATGGACACTGCTGTGATTTAGGTTAAAAACGCATAAATACTCATATCAAACGATCTGTTTAACTGATAAAGCAATAGTGACCACGTAATTAAAACCGTTAACAACACTTGTGTGTTGCGACATTACTGTCAGATACAATATAGTCGGCACAGCATTGTCTTTTAGTTTCAATCTTTCTGAAAATCCCACGTCAGATTGTGCCTTGTTTGTAAACCAATCCGCAGTAAAATGAAGTGAACAAAGGACCGAGTTCTTACTGATGGATCTTCATTAAAAATAAAGTTCATTCACTCTTTCCTAACGTTGAGATCAGAAGGAAGGCAAGGCAAACACTGTTTCTCCACAACTTGGCACTACACAGCGTCTCGTTGTCTTCAGAGCATCTTTATCCTTTTCTGTGTAGACCTGCGTTTGCCTCTCTCGTAAACACTACATGCGCGAATAGGTGGGCGGGGCTAAACAGGCAGTGATGTAGAAGCAGGCTTGATCTTCTTCTGTGGAGGCGGTGCTTATCCACACTATTACATCATAGAGTACAACATTCCACAAGCTGTCTTTTCAATATAAGCTGTTTTTAGACTAAAGACAAAAATTTGAGTTCTGAAACTTACAGGCTGTTTTTATGATGCAATGACTTCTTATATGTCAAAATATCAAGGGAATTTTGGTTTCTCAGTTTATGACCCTTTAATACATTTTAATACATTATGTTTTGGAGAGGTGCATATAACGGTAAACTGACTACTGCAAACCTTAGTAAATCACCTTTTATGATTCATTTAAATACTCTCCTCCCATTAATTTTGCATCTGAAAGGGAAACTCCTACAATTGCATATGCAGTAAGGTCAGGCGCAGAAATAACTACGTTCATGCCTCTCTGACATGTCTTCAGTGTGTCTTCAGTAAAGTTTTTTTAATGCCAAAAGATGGTTTGCACTGGAACGAGCTGTTAGTACATCTGGCCCTTTGTGTGAGATCCCTAAAACAAATTAGCCTAATTAGTATTTCTTGCCTTAGCAAACACTACTAATTAACTTTAAATGAATATTTGATGTGTTAGCTTCCTGTATAAGCTAATTATATTTCACAGCTATGGCTCCAAATGAGTTTATGTAGCCAATATAAGTTATTATCTTCCATCTCTATGACCACTGGTTATGTTTGTTTGTTTTACGTGCTGGACGTGATCTTTTTGATAGCGTTGCTCTTGTTTTGAGCCAGATTAAAGAGCAAACAGAGAGCTTGGTCGTCTGGCGCAGCACAGTTTGCCATGTCGCAGAGCCAGCCACGTTGTCCTGTTATTTTTAAAGGCTCTGTCAGCCTGGTACGTCCTAATCGAAGGGCTCAACTTGCTGAGCAGAGCTTTCACACACGGCACACAGTGACCAGAAGCCATCAGGAAACGGATGAGAGTCTGTCCCGCTGCCCTCTCTCTCTTCGTCTCTCCAGTCTCACCGCTAAGGACATACAGCCAGAGTCAGCCTGGGGAAACTCAACACCAGCAGGGCTCTGGGGGTGGCTGTGTTTACACATCACATGAGGACTGTGGCGTTTCCTCAGCTGTGACTGCAGTGCTCCTTTCTGTTGCTTGCTGGGCGTCTCGATCTCTATAGTGTTTGTTCTGGAGGATCAGGGCAAAGGGTGCTGTTTCAAAGGTCACTGAGATTGCAGTGTGTTGGCAGCGTGAGAAGAAAGGGCCGGGCTGAGGCCGCTGAACAGGAAGCAAAAGTTTGTTTGGAGTCTCAGAGGGATTTATATCATCTGCTCCACTTTGGATATTGGGACCTCCGTAACCGAAACACTTGCAGGGGAAAAGATGGCTGTTATTTCCTGGGATAAGAAACTCTTGAACTTGCTGAACTTGGTTACAGCTGGCAGGAAAAATAAGTGAAACTTTCTTGATGGGCAGCCTTGTTAGTATGAGAAGCCGCCATGGGTAATATGTTTGGATGCGTGAGGGGCTCTAAAGAGGAGTGTTATGTTGATCCCACGAAAGCCCCGATCAGCCCTGCACCAAAGGAGCTCAGTGGACGCCGATACTTTCAAAGGAGGAAGAAGAGGAAATCCGCAGAGTTCAATGCTACTGACTCTTTGAGAAGCCATGGGGCTGAGAGCTGTAGGAGTGATGACCTGGAGGATGCCACATCTGGTAGTAATTCCTTCAGTCAAGTTGGTACATTGAACTCGGAGCAAGACGAGTTTCCAAGGCCCAGGCAGCCCAGTATCAGCCATGGGGTCTATGTTGGAGAAGTCCCAGTTCTCAGAGGTAAAACCGGAACCAGAAGACCAGGTGTTCATCAGATGGATAAGGACAAATGCAGGCCCACTGCGGAGCATAATCTACACGGAGTCACCAGGAGCTCCAGAAGCATCGCCTCAAAGGACGGGCTCTTGGAAAAGAAGCTCTTGCGGAGGCAGTTGAGGAGGGCGGTGAGTTTTGGAGTGGTGGAACATATGCTCCAGACACTGAGAGGAAAAAGCAGTGGGGATCATCAGTTGGAAAGCATGGAGGGGCTCTCCAAAATTATATGGGACACTCGAGTGCACAGGAAGCGGAGGAGGGCCCACACTTGCTCGGGAGGTTTAGTTTCCCAGGCTACTTTGGATACTGTCCAACAAGATCTTAAACATGCTTCTACTGAACACCAGGAGGTAATAGCAGCATCTGTCAACATGCGAGATGCAATTTATGGTGCAGCGCTACAATTTGTGTAACGTTACTTAAGAAATAATGTCTGCTGAACATCATACACCCTTTACTCATGAAACATGCAGTGTTTACTCCGTGTTGTAGTTGCCATAATTACTAGATGACAACCCACGATTTTGTAGTGGTCAGGCTGTGCAAGTTGGGGCTCTCAGAAAATTCTGAGTTTACAATTTGTTATTATGAGTTCTACAAGGACGCGAATGATATCGTATTTATGGTAATTCTGGCATGATGTGAATATAGCTATATAGCAGCCTTGATTGCCTTGTTGTCTTTATAAAATAGTTAATACATAATAGAAATATTTAGGCCAACTACAATTATTTACATTTACAATACCAGTCAAAAGCTTTTGAACAGTAACATTTTTTAATGTTTTTTAAAGAAGTCTCTTCTGCTCACCAAAGCCTGCATTTATTTGATCCAAAGTACAGCAAAAACAGTACAATTTTGAAATATTTTTACTATTTAAAATAATTGCTTTCTATTTGAATATATGGTAAAATGTAAATTTATTTCTGTGATCAAAGCTGAATTTTCAGCATCATTACTCCAGTCTTCAGTGTCACATGATCCTTCAGAAATCATTCTAATATGCTGATTTGCTGCTCAAGAAACATTTATTATTATTATTATTAATATTTAAAACGGTTGAGTACATTTTTTTTCAGAATTGTTTGATGAATAGTAAGATCCAAAGATCAGCATTTATCTGAAATAAAAGTCTTTTGTAACATTATACACTATACTATTCAAAAGCTTAGAGTCAGTATCATTTTTTTTTGGAAAGAAGTTATAGAAATTAATGTGGAAATTAATTAATATTTTTTGAGCAGCAAATCAGAATATTAGAATGATTCTGAAGGATCTGGAGTAATGATGCTAAAAATTAAGCTTTAAAATCACAGGAATAAATTACATTTTAAATTATTGAAATATTGAAATAGAAAACAGTTCTTTTAAATAGTAAAAATATTTCAGAATTGTACTGTTTTTGCCGTACTTTGGATCAAATAAATGCAGGCTTGGTGAGCAGAAGAGACTTATTTAAAAAAAAAACATTAAAAAATCTTACTGTTCAAAAGCTTTTGAACTGGTAGTGAAATCAATTGGTAGCCTCTTTTATCACAATCGACTGCAAGCCTTTGATCAGTTCTTGCATTCCTTGGGAAGCAGGGACCATGACGCTATTAGTGCCATGCTCTTTACTGTTTGAGACACAAGCAAGTTATTTAGTGGGATCCTTCCACTAGAAGATACTAAGGGAAAGGGTTGACCTCTATGTTAGCTTGTGGTGTAACTAATAACAGGTACTTTGTGTCATAGCTGTAACTATATTCTTTATATCTGTATCTGTATTATATTTATATAACTGTATTCTTTATAACTGTAATCTGTATTCTTTAGCTATATTGACCCATCATCATCTAGATTCCAGAAAAAAGCCATTTTATATTGAATGACACAGAGTTTCCGTAATGAGTCATGGCAGTGGTTAGTCAGAGCTGACATGTTTTGGTGTGTTTGGTTCTTGGTTTAATAGCTCAGTCTTTCCACACCCACAGTCTACACACCATGTGCTCTGCTGCCTTCTGACAAGCTATAATTACACCAGCCGGCGGATTCTTTTGAGTTGACTTGAATGTCAGCACGTACATGTATTGTACACTTAGCAAGCTGTGAATGATTATTACGCTGTTGGTTTTAATATGTTGTGGTATAATGTGTTTTCTTAAATCAGTAGGTGTTGGCTTAGCTTTTGCTTCAAGCATTTGATTTTAGAGCTGCAAATCCTTTTTAGCAGTGTGCAGATCTCTAATAGTCAGTGAACGTGTGTGTGTGTGTGTGTTATCAGTCACTGTTCATTAGTCACTATCAGCATATTTCACTGCTATATTCAAAATACATTTAATATGAGTTATTGCGTACATGGAGACTAGCTCTAAATGAAGAAACAGAGCAACCAACCTGTGCTGGTAAGTCGCTGATCAGATGTCACATGAATCAGCCTTTCTACGTCCACCAGCTGAGCTTCATTGCTGAAACAGCAGAAAACAGACATTTGAAAAAGGCCAAATTACAGATATTTGCTAATAGATTACTGATTCCTTTGCCTGTAATTTAACAGTATCTATGTTTAGGGAAATGCATTGCATAGTATAGTGCATTTTTGTGATCACATTTTTATTATGGAGTGGCTGTTGGCACCCAGGTGTAAATACTTGTACTGAAGTAGTTTGGTTTACCATCAGTGGGTCTGGCAAATAAGGAAGACATCCAAAATGGGCACTATAATAAATACGATAGTATTTATAATATTTATATACAGGATTTGTTACACAGAATGCAAATATATATATATATATATATATATATATATATATATATTTGCATTCTGTGTAACAAATCCTTCTCCTCTCTCAACCACCACCAGTGGGCAGCATCCACTTGGATGATTGATTGATGAATTGATGAATGATTAATATAAACAGTTCATGCATTTTCTGTATGTACATGATATATGTATTTTTATTCATTCTTATTTCTAAACTCCTGAAGCTTTTGTTAGATTATTTACAGAACAGATTTGAATTTACGTTATGACAAAAACAATTAGATGATGTCAATGCTACGTTAATTTAAAAAAAAAGGTGCAAGGTGCGATTCTGCTACATAACAATTCTTTTTAAATAAATTTAAAAATTTACCATTTATTTACACATTTTTAAATAAGACAAGGTTTGAAAAGAAGACTCTTATCTATGTTGTAACTAATACTGTCAAAATTAGCGCATTGATGCAGGCAATTAATTTTTTTCCAGTTTAAAAATTAAAAATATTTAACGCAGGGGCGGGGCTAGAGTTGGCCACCACATGCAAAACTGCTGCTTCCGCCTCTTTTTTCTTGACAAGAATTGTGTTTATTTAGACGCAGAACATCTTTACGACCACGTCAAACAGGAGACTTTTCAGAAGCGCACTCCACTTCGCCTCTGCGCCAGCTGCTAGTCAAACGAGTATCAGTAAACTGCAGTCAGATGAGATGTTGTCAGGCCATGTGTCAGTAAAAACTAATTTTCCTCTCCTGTCAGCCATTACACTGTACTCGTAGTGCATGCTCTTCAGTTGCATGCACAAATGCGCCAGCGCACGCCGAGCATGCAAATCAGATCTGTGTCGTGTTCAGCAGCGGCTGCTCTTAAAGTAATAGCAGCCAAATAACCTAATAACCCAGCTGCTATGATGTCTGTTAATCAAAGAACAAATGAAAAAAGAGGAAATCAATAACTTTTGTAGTTTTAAGGATTCATCGATATTTAATATAGAATTTAGTTTTTGATAACTTTATTCAATTTCTGTATATTTTGACATTATAATAAATGTGACATTTATTATAATGGGTTTATGTGAAGATTGTTTTAAGCTAACTTAAATTAGAAGTTATTTTTAAAGTCTAATAAATCTTAAAATTCATAGCTCTCAATTACACTGTTGAATGGCTATAGTCAATGGTTAAATATTAGGGAAAAAAAATCCTAGAGACATCAGTAGCATTGGTATCAGTGATACTTGCCTTTAGTCATAAAAAAAGATGCCATTAAACAAATTTTAAAAATATACTTTATGTTGTTGCTACATTAATTTGAAGATTGAATGTGAAGTGATTGCAATATAAAAGTATATTTAAAAATGTCAAAGTTAGGTGGGATTAATCGTGATTAATTTCAGAAAAACTGTGCGATTAATTAGTTAATATTTTTTAATCGATTGACAGCACTAGATGTTCTTAACAGAAACATGTCATCGTTCCTGCCTGCAGATCTCAGACATCCATGTGACGGGAGAGTCCGAGGACATGACAGCCAAGGAGAGACTTCTGCTGTGGTCCCAGCAGATGACCGAAGGCTATGTAGGCGTCCGCTGTGACAACTTCACTACCTCGTGGAGGGATGGACGACTGTTCAATGCTATTATTCATAAGTACAGGTAACAGCACAGCAATGTCCGTTTCCAAAAAATGTCTATGTCCAAATATGCATGACTGTTTTCATCTGTTTTTATCTGGTTTCCTGTGTTAAAGGGCATGTAAATATTGACTGAATTTTTTTGGTAAACTATGTAAAGCCATCTCATTTGTATTTGTATTTATCTAAGCACAGAGGCTCTGTTTTAAAACTTAGTGAGTTGTCTTGCTGTCTACTGTCTTCACAGGCAGTAAAGACAACATTACGTGAAAATTTACCACATTCCTTGTCTTACTGTTTACAGTTCATCAGTTCACGTTATTCCAAAGAAGTACAAATCTTTCAAAGAAAATGTAAGAACTTGCTGCGCCTCTGAAAGCTTCATTTTGGGTTTTGTCATCTAGCCCTCTCCTTTAATCACCTGTCATATAGGGACTACTTACACTTCATGTAGGGCCACTTCATGCATTTTCTCTGATCGGATAGCTATAAGATCGCAAAAAGACCAGCTATAAATGCCCTCTGAAATTCACTCAGGACTGATTGCAGTCCAGTGCATCTCACACCACTTCAGGAAATTCCAGATGCAACTGGACAAGTGTAAATTCATGTGGTTTTACTGTTCACAAAATGTTAAAAATAGGTACTTTTCACCATCCATTCAATTACAGATGGAGAAAACTAAGTCTTTCTGAAATTTCTTCTTGAAAGTAAAATGTTACATCATGGAAGTAACATAGGTTACAAGCGATGTTTCGGAGCTTTTCTGTACATGCACGCATAGCTTTATTTGTCATGTTTGCTCTTAGGATGATCTTTTGTGCTATTATTGTCATAACCTGCTCTTTATAGAGATTTTTCAGATGACCTCGATTCTAAATAATTACTTCTTTGTGCAAAGATACTTCTAGCCGTGACTTTTCCTGTCAAGTCAGGGGTTTAGTAATGGGTTAATAATGATCCTTATGAGTTAATCTCACAAACCCTGTCAAGAACATGCCTGGCTCATATTTCACCCCAAAATCAAAAGAAAGAAATCAAGAACACCATGCCTGTTTTTGGGGCTGTTAAGATAGCTGTCTGCCTTCATTTTCTCAGTGCTAAATGTAATTGTTCCTTATATGCTCTTTATATGAATGATGTCCCTTGATTATGTCTTTGACACTGTCCCGACATTGATTTCCTCTGGGGATTTACACAAACCCAGTGTTACTCCAGAGTCAGTTTGAGCAAATGAAAATGTCTGTCACCATCAATCAAAAGCAAGATCTTGGTGTGTAATACAAAACATATCTGTCACTGAAAGACATCAGACGTGCAGAGACTGTGGAATAAGATTGTATTGTCACGGTTCTGTCTTAATTCAGGCCCGACCTGGTCGATATGAGCAGAGTATCAACACAAAGTAGCAGATCCAACCTAGAGCAAGCGTTTGGTGTGGCCGAGCAGCTTGGTGTGGCCCGACTGCTGGACCCAGAGGGTGAGTTTCAGCGCCAAACCGATGTCCTCCTCCACGTCACGTCATTGGGCATTATAATATTGTCAAAGACAAAGTTCATTGGTTGCACTTATGTCTAAACTTGATTTCAAAACGAATTCTCAGTTATTTATTGTTAACATTTAACTACATTTTTTAAGGACGGATGAAATGAGAGCTTTTCATTTCATTTTTTAAACGGCGACATTCATCCACCATTCATCCATATTCTTCTTTACTTTTGGACGTTATCTTCTTTGCATTTCACCTCTGCTCTACCTTGTTTCAAATGTCATTAGAAAACAACGTCATCATTATTATGCCACCATTTTCTCATTTAAAACAATTAGGTTACCAGCCATTTGTTACCAGATTTGTGTTTCTTTTGGTGATGTGATAGTTGTCCCAGAGTGAGAATGAGCTGCTAGTTAACACAACTCTACTAAATGTCTGAAGTGACAACTTTGACGTGTTGTTTTCTGGTGCAGCACAACTGGTGAGCGTTGTTGAATCTGAGCTGTGGTCTGAATGTCAGATATTTCTCCCTGTAGTTTCACAGTGTTTCATGGTCATTTGTAAAACAACACTGGGATCTAAGAATAGTATTCAAAGCCCAATGGCTAGCGCTGTCCTCAGCAGACTAAACAGTGAATTCAACACTTAATAAAACCGTGAACTGTTTTGTCTGTATTACATTTTTCCTAGAATTATTATTTGTCGAAAGACCTTCTAACTAATGCATTCTAACTAATCAAATGTTTGTCCATTCGAGCAGATGTGGACGTGTCAGCTCCGGATGAGAAGTCTGTTATCACTTACGTATCAACGTTATACGACGTCTTCCCGAAAGTACCGGAGGGTATGGAGGGCATCAGTGCAAATGTAAGTACAATCACATATAGTTATGATGTCACTAACCCTGTAAAAAAGAAGTACACTTGGACATAGTTTTAAAGAGTATTGTTAAGGAAACGAATGAAGAGTTCAGATGCAAAAGCCTCTAAGTGCTGTTTGAAATTTTCTTCTAAAATGAGACTGCTATGTGTAGGTTCAGTCTTTTCACTTTAATGGCAGTGAATAGGTTCTTTTCATTGCCATTAAAGTGAAATAACTGAAGACAAACATTGGATCCTGAGAAAAATGCTCATTTTAGAAGAACTTAGCGGCTTTCCCATCTGAACTCTTCAAATATAGTTTAAAAGAATATATTGTGTATAGAATCTGTTGTTTCCAGACTTTATCGTAGATTAAATTAATATTAAATGCAATTAGCTGTTATTTTTTAACCATACATCTGTACAACTTTATGTGTCAAGCCTGACAATGGTAAACTAAAATATTGGTAAGCTAAAGTATACTGTGTCATCTTTATTTTGAAATTTGTCATGCATTTAAATATATTTGTAAGTAAACATTTGTCATTTGTAATGAAGTTCCAATTTAGAACATTTAAAATGTAACATTGAATAACAATTACTGTTACAATTATGATATTAAAATAATAATAAAAGTGCTTTACATGTGCTTTAGTGTGTTAGTTAACACATCAAGATAAGTGTACTTTAACACAACAACAGATTAATAATACATAATGCTTTAAAATGTACTTTAAAGTAAACCTCAGTTTGACATTTTGCCTTTAAAAAAAACAAAGTGCACTTTCTGAAATTGTTCTTAAGACATGAAATTATACTCTTTTTATATTATCTACAAATGCACCACAAATAAGTCCACTTCAAATGCATATGTAACACAACCTAGTGTTGCACTAAAAACAGTGCAAATACAAATCACTTAAAGGGATCTTCTGTGTTAAATGTGAGCTCTAGTAAAGCATATCTAGTTATTTCCCACTGTCTCTTTTGCCTGTCTGTGACTGAAACACAAAAATATGCTGATTTCAGCCATGACTCGTCTCTGGGGATACTCAGGCTGATAGTACATAAACAATCAATCCCAAGGATGATTTTAGCCACCCAACTTACTGTAGTCAGTGCGCTGGTGAATTTGCTTGGTCTTTGCAAATAAACATTGTGTCTATATTTTTTTTTTTTTGGATTACATAAGCATTCCGTGTTTCTTGGACGAGTTGGAGGCTTGTTATGCAGGAAATGAAATGAAGTTGGAAGCTCCAAAGGAATCTGTTGATTCTTTGGAATCGTTCCCAGAACATTGGATAATTCTGCTTGAGGAAGAGTATGAAATGTGTAGATGCCGGTTTCCATTCAAGACACATTGACCTTGAATCCAACATGCTTGCAATTCTTGAATAAATGAACAAATGAAATGCTTCTAGAAAGCCAAGAAGTGACATCAATTTATCCCAGAGTGTTGGAATCATGACTGTGTTGACATTTTTCTTAGAATTAAAGTGAAATATATCGATCTTAACCAAAAGTTGATCGATGCTGTTCCTGGAACAGGACGTGGACGTTAAATGGGTTGAGTACCAGAACATGGTGAAGTACCTCAGCCAGTGGATCAAACACAATGTGACTGTTATGTCAGACAGAAATTTCCCCAGCAATCCTGTGGAACTTAAGGTGAGAACCTCATGTTTTCATGTTGCTTTTAAGAATATGAGTACATATTTTCAAAACTGTCTACTCAATGGGTTTCCTGATTGACTAGTTGATTTTTTCATGAAATTATGTAAATAATGTAAATTGTATGTGTATGTAAACATACATTTTTTTTACACATCAAAAAAAAAAAAATCCATAAACCAGACCTTATATTTATGCAAACATGATGTTGTTTTTCTTTTTTATTATTTGTAAGTAAAAAATATGGCCCAGACAGTAGTTTGTACAATTAGTGCACATGCAGGTTTGGAGAGACATGAGGGGAGTTTTGAGGTGAACTATTCCTGGACCAATTTTACATTTTGATTTATGAAAGGGCAGATATATCTTAAGTAATCATTTGTCAGATATCAGGCATTTGCAGATGTGCTTTTTCAGGAATCGGCAGCTGCTGAGACTCTCTGCTAATCGCTAACATTAAGCATTGCTTAGTGTATTAGAGCCTGAGGCAGATTAGCGTACCGGCTCAGAGGATTTCCATGGCAAATAGGTAGCGTCCCACTCGTAAAAACTACTAAAGCCTCTTTAAAGACCTGAGAGCAGCTCCATCTTTCTCCTTGAGCAGAAGCACAGCGTCCAGCTGTTCTGCTCTCATAACTCGAGTGGCTATGCTGGCTAGAAATCTCTCTTTTTTTGTCATAACTTAACCTTTTTAACTTTACAGGCACTTTATACGCAGTATCTGCAGTTTAAAGAGAATGAAATACCACCGAAAGAAAATGAAAAGGCCAAGATCAAGCATCTCTACAAAATGCTAGAGGTTTGTATCTTTCGTTTCTTTTTTTGATCATTCATATTTTTTATGTTTATGTGGCACATGTAAGGGCGTCTTAAACTCTGCTGTGTGTTGGGATGTAGGTGTGGATGGAGTTCGGTCGCATCCAGCTTCCTCAAGGGTGCCATCCTAATGACGTGGAGAAGGAGTGGGGCAAGCTGATCGTGGCCATGCTGGAGAGAGAGAAGAGCCTGAGGCCTGAAGTGGACAGGTATGAGATGATTTATACATGCTGTCTCTCCATCGCTATTTCTTAATGAATGAATATGAGTGTGGATGACATTCCACTGAGGAATTCACTTGACATTTTTGGCATTTACATTTGTAATCATTTTTTTGTTACAAGAATATGAAAAAAGAATCCAGCACTGCTTGTAATGAAGGGAACACAATGTGGTTTTATGTCTGTGCACGATGTGTGTTGAATAGGCCGAAAGGCATTGGTAGTATTAAAGTCCCCTTTATCACAAGTAGCGCTGGATTCTTTTTTCATATTTTTATACACAGTTTGTTTCCATGCACCTTGCGAAGAGGTAAAGTTGCTATAGATCCCATCTCATTAATAAATGTTTGTTATATCAAATTAGCAACAACACACAATTTTACATTTTGAGGTTTTTCGAACTAGAATGTTGATTTCGAAGAGATTTGTTTAATCTTATGGGCTCTGTTTTTATATGGGTGATATATGGCAGGTCCGCATCCCTGCAGAGTTTAGTTCGAAGTTGTGCACCCCTGATATATGGGATATTCATAATGTTTTTGCTATCATTAATGAGGTTTTTATCTAGCTATTAAGTTTCCTCAAGTGTTTAGAAAGTCCTTAGATTAGTTTTACAATCATTCCTTGTGTTGTCACTTGTGGCATTAAGAAATAAGAGCATTATGGTGTTTAAGGTGTTTTTAAAATTCAGTTGCAAAAATTGAATTTTGAATCATTTTCCTGAAGAAGTTCAAACTGATCATAGTTAACTGATCAAAATTAAAGCACTAAAGTACTTCTGCATATCTCAGCCGAGTGACACATTATATAAGGATATAAGGAATCAAAGTTGCCATGTTAGCATGTTCCAGTTAGCTCCTGCTGGTAGATATTTTGTTTCTCCTTTGACAGCAATTGCAAAATTAGCTGTATATTCTGTTCTTATTTAGGGAGGGTTCTTAAAAGAGTGAAATTAGCCTCAAAAAAAAAAGAAGAAGATTTCTAATCCGGTCAGCCCTGCACCAGCCAATCGACTGCCATTGAGATGAATGTGAATGCTATGATGAGCAGTTTGTTATATGCCATTATCCTGTTTGTTTGAGCACACCAACCAGTTCAATATAGTAACCGATGGAGCGCAACAAATGGTGTGAGTTTGGTGGCGGGATATCTGCTCAATATATATCTGATATCTGAGTGTTCTGTAAATCTAAATACAGTCATTGGGCTCAACTACTGTATTGTGTCAGTCATTTATAAATCCATTCGTACATAAATTGTCAAATAATGTATTAAAAGGAATGTTTTGTATGTACACTACCACTCGAAAGTTTTTGAACAGTAAGATTTCCAGTGTTTTTTTTTTTTTAAAGTCTCTTCTGCTCACCAAGCCTGCATTTATTTGATCCAAAGTACAGCAAAAACAGTACAATTTTGAAATATTTTTTACTATTTAAAATAACTGATTTCTATTTGAATATTTTAAAATGTAATTTATTCCTGTGATTTCAAAGCTGAATTTTTAGCATCATTACTCCAGTCACATGATCCTTCAGAAATCATTCTAATATTCTGATTTGCTGCTCAAAAACATTTATTATTATTATTATTATTATTATTATTATTATTATGTTGAAAAAAGCTGAGTAGAATTTTACAGGTTTCTTTGATGAATAGGAAGTTCAGAAGAACAGCATTTATCAGAAATAGAAATCTTTTGTAACATTATAAATGTCTTTATCATCACTTTTGATCAATATAAAGCATCCTTGCTAAATAAAAGGATTAATTTCTATAATTTCTTTCTCAAAAGAAAAAAAATGATACAGACTCTAAGCTTTTGAATAGTATAGTGTATAATGTCACAAAAGCTTTTTATTTCAGATAAATGCTGATCTTTAATCTTTGGATCTTTCTATTCATCAGAGAATCCTGAAAAAATGTGCTCAACTGTTTTAAATATTGATAATAATAATAATAATAATAATAAATGTTTCTTGAGCAGCAAATCAGCGTATTTGAATGATTTCTGAAGGATCATGTGATTGGAGTAATGATGCTGAAAATGTAGATTTGATCACAGGAATAAATTACATTTTAAAATATATTCAAATAGAAAACAGTTATTTGAAATAGTACAAATATTTCAAAATGGTACTGTTTTTGCTGTACTTTGGATCAAATAAATGCAGGCTTGGTGAGCAAAAGAGACTTTAAAAAACATTAAAAATCTTACTGTTCAAAAACTTTTGACTGGCAGTGTACAGTTTACTCTGAAATGTGTTCTGTTCATGTTTCAGGAATTAGGGCCATTATGTTCAGTATTTCTGTTTGATGATGCTAGTTCACACAGTTCACTTTCAGGGTCTTAATACAAATGTATGTAGGCAATTATTATTTAGGGTTAAAATCACCCTTCTATGCATTTCAAATATATGTCAGAGATATATATTAAAAGTCATCAGAAGGCTGAAAAAGATTGATATGTATTCTTTTTTTATTGTATTGGTTGTGCAGCAGAGATTAGTTCTGTTTCCTGCACAGAAATGACTGTCACACCTGTGCAGTTCGCAGTTGTGTTACTCATAATGTTTAGGTGAAAACATGGTGTTGGAAATTACCTGGAAATATATGGAAATCACTCAAGCTTTTGATATTTATTAGCGCTTTTATGTACACATAATTATATAATAACAGCACTGCCATCAATGCCATCAAATGGTTAAATGGCTGTTAAGGAGGGAGAGGAATGTGACACACCCCCGTCTCTCAGCCTGACTGTCTGAACCTGTGCTGGATCATCTGTCTCACATGAAAAGCAACGCTCAGTGTTTCACCTGGGGCTGATCTGCCACGGCTGTGAGGCTATAAGTAGCAGTGGCTGAAGCAGGTGCGGTCAGAAGGGCTGTGTGTGTGGGTCTGGGACTGTAGATGGCCGCTGGGCTCTCTGCTGCTGATGGAGGGGTGGTAAACGCCGTTCTCTGGGTTGGCCAAAGATACTGTTAGTCTGTTATGATGAACAGCAACCTGGTGTACTGCAGTAGCACCTCATCAGTGAGTGACAGCACTCTAACCAGCCTGGGCTCGGCCGAAAACCTGCTCTCCGGAGCACACGAGCCTCTGTCCAGCACACCGCTCTATCTCAATAACCGCTCTGTGTATGGACCCAGGTGAGGGAGCCAAACACACTCCAGGTGGCTTCCTCTGCAAAATTCTGGATGAAATGAGTTTTGATGTTTGATTGTACCTGTCTTTTGTTTTCATAGACTCGAAATGCTGCAGCAGATTGCAAACAGAGTTCAGCGAGACTGCGTAGCCGGAGAGGACAAACTAGCTTTAGCACGGACAGCTCTGCAGTCGGTGAGTTCCTACTCAGTATTTTGACTTAATTTCCAGTAATTATCAGATTTATTTACACACACATGATATATATATATATATATATATATATTACTGGAAAATAATATACTTAAGAAGAACATCTTATTTTTAAAATATTATAAAAAAAAAAAAAAGTATATAATTATTGCAAGTTGTGAAGCTGCAAATGTCTTTTTTTTTTAAACACTGCAAATATGAATGAAAATGAATATATCCTCTAGGATGCGAAAAGGCTGGAATCAGGAATCCAGTTTCAGCATGAAGCAGAGATCGCTGGATACCTTCTGGAGTGTGAGAATTTATTGAGGCAGCAGGTGGTGGATATTCAGCTTTTACTGGACGGGAAATTCTACTTGGCTGATCAGCTGGTTCAAAGGTCAGAAAGTCATTGACTGAACTTCATTATTAAAGAGAAAAAAATCATTGAGGTATTCTCAAAATGAGCAAGAGAAATAGTTAACCTTCACTGTATTTGAATGCTAAAATCTCCTCGATCTCTCTGGTCCTCAGGGTATCTAAGCTCCGTGACGATCTGTTGGCTTTGAGAACAGAGTGTTCAACCGTATACAGCAAAGGACGCACGCTGACCTCAGAACAGACCAAGATGATGATCTCTGGCATCACGCAGAGTTTGAACTCAAACTTTTCCCAAAACTTCAGTGCCGGACTGTCTCCTGCGCTCACTCACGGAGGCCTGGTCTCAGCGGGCGGCAGCCCTGCGATGAGCCCGGCCATGACGCCCAGCATGCAGCCTGCCTCGGTCCAGACTTACCTCAGCGGCAGAGGAGGAGGAGGAGGAGGAGGCATGGAGCCCGGGGTCCTTCAGCAGCTCAAACACACGCAGATCCGCAAGCCCATGCTCAAATCCTCATTC
>JAFVLL020004810.1:0-12361 GCA_021397915.2 Tor tambroides | reverse complement strand
CTCACCTGGTTTGATTCCATCACGAGTGTTTGTTGACTGTGCACCTTTAAATAAACACCTGACGTTTTACTTACCTGTGTGTTCGACTGATTCCGTTACAAATAACTTTTATGATCTTTTAAATTAGCATTCATAAAGGCATGCTACTCTTACTATTAGTACTATTTTTGCAAGGCCAAGGTTATTGGTTTGATTCCTAGGTATAAAATCATGAATCAAAGTTTCTTTGGATGAAGGGATCCACCAAAGATATAAAATGGGATATTGGTGCATTTATGCATTTATATACAGAACTGAATTAAAAGTAGGTTTTTTAAAAAAAAAAAAAATTTATTGTGAAACAAACAAACAAATCCACTAAGACCACTTTTGCTGTTTATGTTACTGTTCAGAATGTGAAAATACTGCAAGATTACTTTCTTAAAATGAAAGTAGACCTATAATGAAAAGGAAAACAAGAGAGCAATTCTGTTGGGAAGCAGATAGAGGATGAGTGTCACTGTGCCCTTTTCCAAACTCTTCTTTGCCTCCCTCCCATTGAAATGAGAAATACCAATGCTCAAGTCCTTGAAGCCTTAGAGCTGCCTCTGAGAGCACACACACACCAACAAACTCCTTTCCATTTCACTCTTTCCTGAAACCTCAGTTTTTTGACTAGTGTGAAGAAACAAAAATAAGCATAGACTGAATTAGTCTTTTTATACAGTAAGTGTGCATACATGTGTAATAACACAATCACACACATTGCCTGTGCAGCCAGGCAATCCTAGGTCAAACTCTGACCTTCCTGGACACACGCACACACACACACACACACACACACACACACACACACACAGAATTGTTTACTTAGCTTTCTAAATGGAGACATTCCATAGAATTATATTGTTTTTTTATATACAGCTAGTTATAAATACTACAGCCTAACCTTAGCCCACAACCTAACCCTAACTGAAAACCCTCTTGAATTTTTACAATTAAAAAAAAAAACTTAATTGACTTTATCTATGATTTAGCTAATTTGTAACATTTTGTCACACACACACATCAATACTCTCTCAGATAGAGTCCTAAATTCTAGAATCACATCATATAGCTGTGCATGAAGCTCGACAATTATAGGTGTGTGTGTGTGTGTGTGTGTGTGTGTGTGTGTGTGTGTGTGTGTGTGTCTGGTTCAATATGGAGACAGCTGTTGCTTGTTGAAAGGCTAAGTCTTGCCTCTGGTGACTACCCTCCACCATTAACATGTTCACGCGCACACACACACACACACATGCATGATTACTTAGCTATCTTAGCTAGCTGACTTTCCTTAGACTTCTGTTGTTTTTACACACCGCTAATTATAAATACCACAGTCTTTTGCTTATAGTTTGGCGACAAAATATTTCACAGAAAAAAGCCCTCTTTGATGATATTCAGGTACATGTTTTGTTTTTATTAATGCAATCTGTTTTCTTTTAGTGGATTGTATATGGCCAGGGTTATGTTTGTAGTTTCATTAAAATAAAGTGGCCATCATTATTTAAAAAAAAAAAAAAATCATATATGGGTCTAAACTGATATCAGCAGGTTTTGGTGAGGGATGAGTTTAGGGCTAACCCTAGCCCTACCCCTAAACCTACCCTTACAGAAAACCTTCTGCTACTTCAGATTTTTGAAACACTTCATTCTGTATGATTTATAAGCTGTTTTTCTCATGGGGACCAAAAAATGTCTCCACAAGGTCAGAATTTACTGGTATTATTATACTTGTGGTGACATAGTCATAACGTAGTGAATACCAGGTACACACACACACACACACACTTATGTTTGTTTCATATTATTGAGGACACCATAAACCTCCACTGTTTTTATATCAGGTTAATATTTTCTATAGCCTAACCTGACCCCTACCCCTAAACATAACCCTCATTGAAACATAAACTTAAATACAAACATGATTTGAACAATTTATAAGCCCTTTTAACTAGTGAGGTCTGGCTCTCTAGTCGGTGTTTAACAGGTTTCACAAGTACAGTCAAACCAGTACACACACACACACACACACACACACACACATACACAATTACCCTAATTGACCTTGGTCAACAACAGTAGTAATGAAAAGGGAGACAGTATCATAGCTCAGCTGTTAGACTAACATTGCATCAGATTATTGTAAATAGTGAGATCACTAAATTAGTCTGTCCGTGGTGATCACCATCTGTCTGATGCGAACAGCTATGAGCACCTTTAGAGGGACCTTCTAAACACTCAGGATCCCACAGTTAGCTCTTTGGGTCTGCTCAAAGTGGTTGACATAAAAAAAAACATGCATACATACATAAATACATAAACAATTCTAACAAATAATAACAAGTTTCACCTAAAAACTCATAGCTGTTCACTTGAGATAGATGATGATCACAGGAACCCTTGTCAAAATTGGATAGACAACACAAACAGACAAACCCAACAGATAGCAGATTTTAAAAAAGTATGTAATATGTGGTGCTATTTTTAAATTACCATATACTTGATGATAAAAGTCAGCATCACAGCAGTTTAGCAAAATATGAGCAAACATCAGCATATACAAAAAAAAAAAAAAAAAAAGAAAAAGATTGATTGATTGATTGATTGATTGATTGCAATTGCTTTGACTTCGGAATCTGGGCATAACATCTAAACTGATAGCCTATAATGTACCTTGTTGAATCCCAGTGTCATCTGATTTCAACTTTGGGGTGTGCAAAGGAAACGATTTATTTAATTATTTCATCAAGGACATATTTGACCATGTTATTGTAAAAAATAAATAAATACACAAATAAAGAACATAAATAAATAACTTTATTTTTGTCTGTGTAGATACGTCAAGTTTGTGCGTGGATGCGCAGTATTAATTCACGGATAACTGTAAACCTCTGGCGCCATCTACTGAGTAAAATATTCTCATCTCATGGAGATGATTTGACCTGTATACAGGTTCACCATCTGTACCAATACATGCTTTATGAGCAAATGTTGGGGTCTAATAAATGTTTGTTTTACTATATTTGTGAGGACATCTCCATGGACTTTAGGTTTATGATATTTTCTATTGCCTAACCTGAGAACAGCCCCTGATCATATCCCTAAAGAGAAACCTGTGCAAATCACTGGATTCATATATAAACATGATTTGACCGATTTATAAGCTTTTTTGGCTAGTAAGGTCGAAGTATCTATAACGCCATCTTGCGACCAAAAAAAGGTTTAAACTGGGCTAAAAATGCAGGGCTTTAATAGGCCTAATATTTTCAACATGTATGGTGAACACAAAACATTTCAGCATTTATTTTTGTTGGTATATTTGTTTCTGTATTTATGTATTTATTTTAATTAAAGTCTAATTACAAACCATATTTGGAATACATTTCTCAGATCTCCCACTTGAGGTATGAAGTTCACATACAGTTCACGTTTATCATTATTTTACAAATTATTAGCAAATTTGACAGTGTAATAGTGTACTATTAAAATGCAAGAGAGAGATCAATGATCCTCTTTTCATTATTGTCATTAATTCAGAATTCTGATCAGTGTTGCGATACATAGGAAAATGCGTCCTGTGCTTTTCTTGTTCTTATTTTTTCCCCTTCTACGTGAAGGTAGAGCTGCCATTTAGCAACCAGTAAACTAGCTCTTCAATGGCCATTTCATTTGTATGATAATCTTGATAGGCTGCTTGTTAAACTCTGTGTTTACAGTCCTAGCAGGTCCTGGCATCGTATTTATCACACTTGCATAGTTTGTCATTAGATTAACAACTATTTGGGACAAATATGTATATAGTTTACCCTATGCTAGAACATTTTATATGGTGCAATTTTTTCTTAAAAAATTTTACCTTTATGTGGATTTATCTTTTTGGGGACATTTTGCCCTTTTTGTCAGTGGAAGAGAGTCTTCAATAGCCTACTGAGTTTAGTACGCAGGCATTTGTGAGAACACTGAACTGACAGCCTATTCGATAATCTACAACATATTTACCATTAAACATTCATTTTTTTGGAATTGCTATGTTACAACAAAATAAACATTGTTTTATAGGACATAATGCACAGAGAATTTTTCTTTAATTTTATAGCTTTTTTTTTTTTTGCGTACATGTGTTTTCAGTTGGTAAAATGTTTTTTCTATTTATTTATTTATTTATTTATTTATTTATTTTTTGTTTTTGCTTTTTTGAATGAAAATGGTGGTAAACAGCGAAAAAGCTGTCCCTTTCTCTAAGAACTCTGTTCTCCGATGTTATTTACTACATCTCCCAGCATTCCTTGTGGTTCTTTGAAAGGCGAAAGTTCAATACACAGCCGCAGTTATATCATTTTCAGCATGGCTGCGTTCAGTTTCACAAGGTGTTTAGTAAGGTCTTACTTTTGCGTTAAATGTGCAGATCATGTGCAAACACGTTTGCAGACAACTACGCGAATGTTCTGTGTATCAGCATCACGCAGTAGTAAGTATAGTCACAGTAAGTTAAATGAGACGTTAATGGTTCTGTGCTTCACAATAGTGTAGAGCTGACCTTGTATATCACGTTTAATGTTTTGCAGTTTTAATGTCTAATGTGGCTACTAAATATAAAATAGCTTTGAAGTCATTAGAACACTGAAACGAAACTCATGCTTAACGAAAAAGTACAGTTCGATGACCATTTTGCTATAGCTAACAAAATTACCACAGTAATTTACCGTGTTTCATACCGTGTTACGCATGTAAATACTGTGCTGTATATGATAATTAAGTACATAAGTAGTGTGGTATATTTCAAAGTACCATTTGTATTACCATGGGATAACATAACTGTTAAGTTAAGCGTCATTCAGTTGATCAGTGTTCATTTATTCAGTCAGTGATTGATTGATTGATTGTCCCTTCTTCTTCCAGGCTTTGTGGATGTACCTAAAACTCAGTTCACAGACACAGAGGTTCAAGACATTCTGACCAAAATCACAGGTCTGGACCTGAAGAAAGCATTCCGACCTATAAGACAGCAGCTAACACCCCCTAAATACAAGCTTATGACAGACACAGAATTAGAAGAGGTGAGATTTTTCATGATAGGTCAGGATTCATGATGGGATGGGATTTGTGAGATGATGGTTATATGACAGAATAGGGCTAATGAGGGGATGAGATACATGATGAAATGGAAAGAGATTAAGTATGGCATTTGGGAATAACATCAGATAGCATTTGTGGTGTGATCGTACAGTTATTCTGCTAGAAAAACTGCGGTCTTAATTGGGTTCATGTGTTCTGCTGCTGAGCAGGCAGTGCGTAAGGCGGAGGAACAGGCAAAACATTTGCTGAAGATGCCACCGGTCCTGCCTGAGAGGAAGCCCATAAATGATGTGCTCTCTGAAGATCAGATGCTAGAAGGCATGGACACTGCTAAATATGTCTTCACCGACATCAACTTTAACGTCCCGCATCGAGTAAGAAAAGGACATTGTTTAGCGAATCTGTGTTGTGTAAACTTTCATTTTACATTGATTTTAAAAGTAATTTATTGTAAATTTATTGCCGGTCAGCGTTCCTGTTGTTCTTGGGTAAAAATCTGAATAAGCCAATATTTTTTTTTTTTAATGTGCAGTAATTTCTTGGTAGTTTTCTGATCTATTAATGCAATTTCTGATCTTTTTGTGTGTATACAGAGGTACTGAGTTATTTGTCTTTCTTACTGTTGGAATTTTTGTTTCTCTCACCATTATTCCAAAGGAAAGATTTATTGTTGTGAGAGAGCCCAGTGGAACCCTAAGAAAAGCAACATGGAATGAAAGAGATAGGCTAATACAAGTTTATTTCCCCAAAGAGGGTCGTAAGATTACACCACCACCCATCTTTAAGGAAGAAAACCTTAAGGTATGGAAAGTGCAAAAGCTGATTAAGTCTTATTGATTTGCACATGTATTCATTTCTGACAAGTGTTTCCTTCTCTCTACAGGTAGTCTTTGAACAGGATAGACACGAGGATGCGCTAAACCAATGCGTTGTCCAATTCGAGCCAGACTCTGCAGAATTTAAGAACGTGAGTTGCTGACAGACAGATGTATACAACGGTTGGGCGATAAACTGTACCAGTACAAGAAAACGTTATTCTGGGAGAGAATAATATTTATATGGTCTTTTAGGTGCTCACGCTGACCTATGAAGACATTGAAAAGCATGGGAAATACGATCTGCTCAGATCCACAAGGTTCTTCGGTGGTTTGGCCTGGCATCTGGTTAATGGCCGGCGAATTGATGGCCGCCTTGTGGACATGTTGCAGAGAGACCTGTGAGTATGTGTGAGAAAAAAGGAATGATCTGGGTTCAGTGCATAAGCAGATGGAGTCAGTTTCCACTGAAGAAAAAAAAAATTATTTGTCACTCAGTTTTATAAAAAAAAAAAAAATAGAATGAAAACATGCTTAGAATATTGCACTTGCATTGAATGTTTGTTGGACAAGTGATCTGGATGGTGTAACAAATATTAAGGAATTTTAGCTCTGGTCAAGCTTTTATTATGAATTTTAGCTGTAGGGAATTCAAATATTAAAATTAGGGTTGATTTGATATGATTAATTGATATTAATCAAAACGTCAGATTTATACTTCATTAACAGTAAGTCGCGATTTGTAATATCAGTATATCTGTAACGATTTAGTTTATCTTATTTAGGCCAACAAATAGAATAAACCAAATATTACTTTATGCAAATTTATGAGCATAGGCAACAAGATCTAAGCACATTGTTTGATCTGAAAAATTACACAACAGAAAACAGATTTCTTTTGATGAAAGAAACGGGAGTTTATTGCTATTCTATGATACAATACTAACTAACAGACACACATACAAACACGTACACACGTTCTGGCAAAATGAAAGCAATTTGAAGAAAGTTAAGTTCTAGCCCTTGTGGCTATTTCGTGAACTTCCGCCTACGGAAATTACACAAACAGAGAGTTTCTATCTTTGCTTTTAAAGATTAATTCAACCAGGCTCAGGAAGAGATGGAAACGTGTTTAGTTACGTGCTTTGAGTTGAGGTCCCAGCAGGTGGTTTCGTTTCTTTCCTGGGTTTGGGGAAATCCCACGTTGTTTGGCTCTTTGCTGTGACGTCTTTCTGACGCGTTTCAAGGAAAGCCCTCCTGTGATTGCGGTGGTTTCACATTGACGCGAAAGTGGCGCTGTTTAAAGTTCTTCTCTGAGTTCTTGAGTCAGCTTCAAGCTTTGAAAAGGTTCTTCAGATATTGACTAAGTATTGGTTCGATGTTCAGCTGCTCGGCCAGGTGGTAATGGCGGTGAGAGCTTTTTAGTCAGCGCGCGTAAGCAAGAGAGAGCAAGCACAAAGTCTTTGTGTCATAGGGATTTAACCGGAGGCATGCTGTCCAACCCCTAGAGGCTTCTACCAATCACATTGTTCCTTTAGGGCGGAGCCCCGCCCACACGGCTCAGTTTTCTGTGCGTGAGTTATCTGCTAATAAAACGTGTCTCATGGAGAAAAACATCCTAGCAGATTTCTATAAAGTGTTATAAACATTTCTTATGATGCTAAAACTTAATTTTCATTCACACAAAATTGTTGCATTTATCATAACGATTAATATGAAACCAAACTTCAGCATATTTCACACACGTTAATAGCTTTCCCTGTTAAAACACACAAAAGGGTTCAAATTAAAGATTAGAGATAACCCATCATGCATATGATCCTAAATTGTAAATAGTCACATCGAACATGTGAAACTAACAATAGCGATCGGGAAAATTAGACATCAAAAGATTATAAAATAATATCACAGATCCCAATAACATAGTTAAGCTTATAAACGACATCCTGAGTATAAAATACAGCATTCGACAGATATATATATATTGTTTCGCCATATTGCCGTGATGGTAGCAACGATTATTAATTGTCCCTTTATGCACACTTAAGAAAAGTTTTAGTGTTCTTTTGCCCAAGAAGGAAAGAAGCGCTGTTCCTTTGGAAGGGGAGAACGAAAGGAAGGTCTTAAGGTCATGGAAAGGTTTGTTGAACATCTGGTCAATGTATGTCTGTCTTTTCCTTGTTGATACCATCATTGAATTATGGTTAAAAGCAATAGTGTGGATTCAGGGAGAGTCCTTGCTGGAGCATTGGCAGATCCAAGTGCTTTGTACTGTCTGTTTATTTGACTTTATTTATGGCAACAGGATCAGGAACGACGTGGACGGTTCATCCTTCAAAGTGTCAGTGTCCTTTTCCTCAATTTATCCTTGTTTTATGGATCTCGTGAGATGTGAAGGTGGGACAGGATGCTGTTCCAACGATTTGAGTGAGGTGCTGGCCATTTATTAGTTTACGATCACAGGTTAAACACAAAGACATTCCTTTTGTTCCCGCTCAGAGATATCCCGTGCTTGGAGTTCTTCCTGTTCACTACCTTTACAATGGTTTAAAAGCAGAAGTGAATCTTGTATTATTGACACAATTTATGCCATAGCAGTGTTTATTGTTGGTGTATAAATTGTCTTTTTGAAGAGTTTCAAGTGTGCATTATTGCATTGCTGATATAATTCCAGTGGGGAAGCGTTTGCACCTCGTAAAATGTGCTTTATACATAGTTACGTCATATCACTTTCTTGTATCCTTGCATGTACTCTATCACATGAAAGGAAAATGAAGAAAACAAAAAAGAAGCAAGACAAGTGAACATCAGTATAGCTTGGAGGGAGCTTTTTTAAAGCTCTTGGAAGTTTTTGATTCACTGGCATTGCTCCCAGCACCTTTAATTTTAATTTAATTATGCATTGTGTTGTGAGAAGTCTGGTTGCTTTGTATGATGATCATATGTTGTCATGGTTACAGAACGCAGGATGCAGTGAGGTTGGTGCGTCTGTTCAACTTGGTTCATCCTCAGAGTGAGTCTGCACAGCAAGCTCAAAGACAACAGGCTGCTGACCTGGACCTGCTCAAGGTGAATACACAGTACACGGTCATCAGTGTTTTTTTGTGCATATCAATTCCACATCTTTTACTGTGACCACAAATTTTAACTACAGTTCAAGCATAACTGTAATGGTTTGAAGTTATGGTTTTCTATCACCATTTCTTACTGTTACTATTAATTAATGTGCATGAAAAAATGTCCTGTGGTTACTGTGAGCTCCTGTGACCTCATATGTGCACATGTGCCAAAAACCTTTAGGCTGTATTTTAGACTGTGAGCCATTTCTTTTTTAAGATGTGTAAGTTAGGGGTGTCAGTTGATAAAAATAATCCAGTTAAAAAAATTTTAACTAATTGCTCAGGTTAATTACACATGTAATCATAAATACATTGGATCTCTAAATTTATGTAAGATCAAATTGTCACTGTTATCTACCTATTAACTATGACTTTTTCCTCAATTAACTCTTAATTTTCTGTTTATTAATAGTTAGCAAGGTAGTTGTTAAGGTATCTAAAATATAGTCATGCAGAATAAGGCATTAATACATGCTTTGTAAGTACTAATAAACAGCATGCTAGTTAATAGTGAGAATTGGTCCTTAAAATAAATCACCTCAGATTCTCCACATATTCTCCACATACCACAGACTCTCCACTGAGAGATTAGCCTAACTCAAGTATCACTAAGTGTTTAGCCATGTTATTCAGCTCGCATACCTGCAGAAAAGATCAGCAGAGATGGTTGGCAAAACTCTTCCTGTTCAGTCACTGTTGAAAAAAAACAGTCTTACAATAATGATGTGTGTTTTTGACAACTCTGGAAACAGGGAATAAGGGGTCAGGTCCAGGGTACATCACTTCCCATTAGCCTGTGGTTAGACCTTTAACCCATGCAAGGACGTCATTCAGAGTGCATGGAGTAAAGAAGGGCAAAAAAATATATTTTCGAATTCTGAGATGCCACCAATAATTTGGTAGAGATGGTGGAGTGACAGGTTTTAATGTGTGTAAGAGAGAGAGTGTGTATATTAAGTTCTTTGAAAGGAAATGGGAAAGCATGGTAGATTTGATGAGAGGCCCCTGTTTAGTCACGGTTCCTGCTTAGTGCACACTCCACTTAACCCTGTTTTATGTCACACTGACCCTTTAACCCCTGTGCCAGGAAGTCAAGCCAGTTGATGTAGCCGGCCCAACTTGAGAGGTGCATTCGATGTTTTTTGTTTTTCTTTTCTTTTTTTTCTCTCAAAATTTACACAAAGAAATAAACTGCACTTTTGAGAACTATCATTAAAATGATTTAGACTCACATGAGACAAAGACGCTGAAAAGCTATACTAAAAGCTCTTTGATTCTATATGGAGTGGATTTGCCACCATGTTACATCATATTACCAAAAAAAAGAACAATGTACAGATAATGTATATGTAGGATTATGTGTGATCCAACAGCAGTTACTACCAGGGTTGTTATACTGGTAGTTAACTAAAACTAAAAAGTAGTGCTGTCAAACGATTAATCCTGATTAATCGCATCCAAAATAAAAGTTTTGTTTACATCATTTACATAATATATGTATGTGTACTGTGTATATTTAGTATGTATATATAAATACACATGCATGTATATATTTCAGAAAAATGTGCTATGTTTATTTATTAAATATATTTATTTATAATATAAATTATATGAATATAAATATAGACATGTAACTACATGGTAAATATTTTCAAAATATATACTGTATGTGTTTGTATTTATATATGCATAATAAATATACACAGTACACACACACATATTATGCAAACAAAAACTTTTATTTTGTATGCAATTTAATCGCGATTAATCATTTGACAGCACTACTAAAAACAACAACAAAAAAATCATTACTTGAAATAAAAGAAAAGTTGCCAAGGCAAAATTTCTTATTTTCATTAAAGTACTAAAAAACTAAAACTAAATAAACACTAAATAAATAAATAAATGTGGTGATAACCATACAGGCACAAAAAATATAGCCTATATAATATGATTCTAAAATAACAGTAGGTAGTACACAAACGTCATGCACCCAAGGTGAATAATAAAAATCCAAAAACAAAATACTATTATTTATTTTTTAAGATAGGCTTGTGGTAATCCATTTTGCGCACATACTGTATGTACTGTATATACTGTATGTGCATGCCTGATGTTTTTCCTGTCTTTTTCCCCTTATTCTTAGATCTATGCCCAGTATGAGTCAAGTAGAGCTGGATTCATCGAGTTGGCGGTGCAAAGCTATGAACAGACCAAAGCGCTGAGCTCTTCTTAAATACATTGAAGTGTTAAAACACTGGAAACAATAATCATTATGAATGGAATTATCTGTCATATAGTTCAAATGTTGATGTCAAGTTTTGAAATATGTACTTATTCTGTACATAATAAAGAAATCTTTTGTATAGAAGGCCTCAGTTTCTTTATTTAAATATTAACACAGTTTCTTTGATATTTTTTCAAATGTACTAAATCATCAGAGTAGTTCTCTTGTTTTTGCAAAGCACCAGAACACTGTCATCTCTCCACGTTACAGGAGAGGTTATTTTTCACATTATAATGCATTTGTTGAATATTCCACTTTTTTTTACCTTCAAAAACTCCTGGGTTGCTTTTGCTGTATGTTTTGGATCATCGTCCATTTGCACTATGAAGCGCCGCCCAATCAACTTTGCTCCATTTGACTGAATCTGGGCAGAGAGTATATCCTTGTACACTTAAGAATTCTGTCTTCTGTCTCCCAGTGCCACTGAAAGCCACGCTCATGCATCACACTGCTCCATGTTTCACAGATGATGTTGTATGCTTTGGATTATGAGCTGTTCCAAGCCTTCTCCAGACTTTTTTCCTCCTATCATTCTGGTACAGATTGATCTTAATTACAGACGTCCAAAGATTGCTTTTCCAGAAGTGGTCTTTTCATATTATAATGCTTTTGTTGAATGCTGTGAGTTCTCAGTCTGATCTGGTGGTGAGTAAATTCCTGAAGTTGATCAAGTTACCATCAATGGAATCAGTCTCATGAAAGTCCAGCTTAAAATTGTACTACTCTACTGTAGATGGGGCAAAGCCTGTAAATGTCAACTGAAAACAACAGTTTGCAGGAATCTGTTTTTACCTCCTTGATCAAATCTAAAGGCAGCAAATTATTTCATCCATAAATACCCTTTTGTACAGTTTAAAAAAAAAATGTCAAAGTGATGTTTGCAAAATGTACAGGTGCATCTCAATAAATTAGAATGTCGTGGAAAAGTTCATTTCAGTAATTCAACAAATTGTAAAACTCGTGTATTAAATAAATTCAGTGCACACAGACTGAAGTAGTTTAAGTCTTTGGTTCTTTTAATTGTGATGATTTAGGCTCAC
>JAFVLL020004809.1:0-15696 GCA_021397915.2 Tor tambroides | reverse complement strand
GCGATGGCTAGGAGATGGCATCCATCGAGGGAAATGAATGAGTCCGTGCGCTCCCTTCCAACTCTATAAAAACATGCAAAAAATGTCCATTTCATTACTTGCTAAACAATGTCATATGGGCTGCACTGCCCCCTAATAGACCCTGACAAAGGAGTACCAGCAGACATATGCTTTAAATAAATAAGATTACCCTGATAGACAGAGGCCTCTGACAATGTTCCCTGTTCTCTCTCTCTCTCCCTATTTTTTTCCCCCTTCCAGTGCCTGTCGTTCTTGCCTCCATTTGTCTGATACAGAGAAAATCAGAAGTACAGCAGATGCCCTGCTTTCGGGGGCCCATAAGTCTCTTTAATAGCCTTGAACCTGAAATGAAAGGACAGGAAGGCATTCGAACATGAAGTCTTTGCATTAGAGAGATCTTCTGTTTGATTTTACGATGATCCAACACAATTAAAATGCCATAAACGTACTTTGTAATTAAGGAGACACTGTTTCTGCGTCAGAAAAGACAATGAAATTGCCTGTGGGCCTTTAGGAAGTGTCAATGGCAGTTTCACAACATACTAATTGTGGCTTATTGATTGAACTTGAACAAAGTTGTTTTAAAAAAAATGAGGAACGATGGACGAATTATGCTGGGCCCGGGCGGTCCGCGTATGTTTCGAGTCAAAAGAGCGCGATCAATATTTAAATGACTTTCTGCATTGATTTAAAATTAACTTTCAATTAAGACATCTGTTGGACTTTTAACTACAACACTTAGCCATTGAGGAGGAAATAAGGGAACATTTATTGATACTCTTAAACAGCAGTGGCCATTCTGCCATCGATTCGGTCATTTGCGCTGGCATTGGTATGCAGGAGGTTCTAACTCTTTCCTCCCAGGCTCCACGCTAACAGCCCCTGGCCCTGGCCTTAGCAGAGGACTTAAATAAATATATAAAGCCCAGACCCATCTCGCCGGACAGACAGAGGGAGATTAACCTTTATCCGGAGCTAAGTCAAAGGCATGTTATCTGCGGAACTGTTTGGCGCTGTAATTACATGGGCTCCATGTTTGTAGCCGATCGAATGGAACTCCTCGTGCTGCGTCGGCAGTCCGGAGGGGGAGAGACTTTCTGGCCGGCCTAATCAGGTAACAGACACCTTTTGTTTTGGGAGCTCATTGATGGATGAAATCTTTCTCTGTAATATTGATCAGCCGGGACTCTAAACTGTCTATCTTGGCTACTGGAAGCTCTAACAAGATTGCCAACTGGAGTATATCAGTTAACATTTAATCAATGACAGTTTAAGACACAGATGCTTTAAAAAGGCAGTGTGTTTTCCTCCTGCTCTGAACGATTAGGGGAGGGATTGCTCAGAATTTATCATCCACCATCCAAGACGAAGGCCTGCGTCCTTGAATGTCAGAATGTCAAAAAGGTAAAGGATATATGAATAATGAAAAAGAAACAAAACATTCAAAACGATACCTCCCATCCATTTCTATTACACAAACACGTGCCCGATTTCGTTGCCATACATCAAACCACAACCCGCACCCTGTCTGAGAGAAAAATACATGCATGCGTCATCTTAGTAAATGTATAATTTTTGCCACCCTTGCAAAATATAGCAATGTTAGGTGCAATGAGGTGTCAGCAAGCCGAGCATGCAATCCATTAGGACTTCTATTTAGCTTGTCTGCTGTTTGTGCCGTTCACCCCCCAGTCCCTCCCTTTCCGATTCTTCCATTTTCCTTCTCCTGCAGACTCCGGCCCAATTAGGGTCTGAGCTCGTCACAATGGCTACGGCGGCTGTCACTCACCCTCGGACTTCACCGCCCCTGGCCTATGCGATCATTAGATATTCATCTTCTTGCCTTAGCTGTCCCTTAAAGGAAAATGTGAGTGGACTAATTATGTAAAACATTAGTGTCGGACAAGACTGAAATTTCTCTGAGAAGGTCTTTTTTGGTGGCAATCTGTAGGCTCATTTCTAATGAAGAGACAAATTTATATGACAGATTTTAATGTAGGCTTATATTCATATGTAAACATTGCTTAATTACCATTATCACTAGCTATCTCACAAATTTTTGCTCACTCTGTGTATTTTTGATTTTACAGTGGGGTAATTTTAGCTTGATTTCAAACTTTCAAAAGCAGTCAGTAATAAAATAAGAACAAATAAACAAATGACTAATGATAGCACGAATAAATAACGATACAAATTAAATAAATTGCTTTTTAGTTTTTCAGGTAGGTCTAACAATAGGACTATTAAGAGATTTAGGTTTTTATTTTTTTTTATTTTTTATACCAATTATCCAAATAATGTTTAGTCCTAGAAAGCTTTTATTATCAGATCACGTGAGCATAACATAGCGGTTAGCAGATCAATGAATGAGAGGGCAGCGTTACCAGAGTTGCCCATATACCACCCCATGTTACAGCACAGTAGGGCTATTGCAAACAGAAACAATACTGCACTACATAGATGCTTCCTGTTGGCTCGATTTTTGAGTGGACTTTGCTGTCCCGATGAGCATGAACGCTATATGAGTGGAGCACACATGCATAGAGCAGGATAAAACGCAGAGCATCACACCACGTGAAAGTGAAACGTGAGCGGTGAACTAATTTTCGGCAGCATCTATAATTATTGGCGACATTAGAAATGGATATTATATAATAGATGCTTTTTTGAACATTTTAGCAATTTAAAAATCTTAAAAAAGGATTTTTTACATGGCACCCCGGTTGGGAAACACTGGTGTAATGTATAGAGCACAAATCCAGCATGTGCATGTTTACAGTTTTAATAATCCCAGTGATCAAAACCCATAACCTTCTGTGATGCGAAAAGCAGCCGTGGTTACCTCTGATTTGCATCTGATAAGGTGCTTCCGAGTGACTAAAAGAGGGATGTCCTTCCTGGGCCTCAGATCAAAGGCACTTCAGTGTGAATGTGGCACCAGAGATCTTTGCTTCCCTCCATGTTGAGTCAGGAAACACAATCGTCAGGCACATATTATGACAGCAGCAATTACACAGAGGTGCATGACACTATTATTGCCATTTGCCGGAGAGTGATTATGCTAATAGAGAGATGTATAGCAGGTGGCACGCATGCTGGCAGCTGCCAGCCAGAAACGCGCACATACACGTGGAGCCCTCCCCTTACACACGCTCCCGCTGCCGCCCGTCTTTCTAACAGTAGGAACAATGCCTTACAACCAGCCGGTCCCAAGATATGTAATTAGGACTCACTTTGATTTAACACTTCCTTATCACATCAAAAGCACAGAAATTAATACTGAAGGAGAGGGAGAACGAGACAAAAAGAGAGAGAGAACAAGGGAGAATGAAGGAAATTATGAAAGCCTGTTTCCACCTCAGAGGAAAAAAAAACACAGGTAGGCCTAATTGTGAGATAAAGTTTAAAATAAGAAATAATATTCTGAGATTTTTTGAATACACAGTGCAACTGTGAGATACGAAGTCAGAATTATGAGTAAAAAGTCACAACTGTGAAATATTAAGACATATTGTGAGATATAGTTGATATATAAACACAAATTTTAAGGTATTACGCCAGACTGAGAGATCCAAATTCAAATTGTTAGATATATTGTAAATTCAAATTGTGAGATATTATGCCAGATTGAGAAATATAAATTCAATTTGTTAGATACAAATTCAAATTGCGAGATGTTAAGTCAGATTGAGAGATATAAATTCAAATTGTTACATATAAATTCAAATCACAAGATATAAAGCCAGATTGCGAGACAAAATTTAAATTGAGAGATGAAAAGTCACAATTATGAAGAAGTCACACTTGTAAGATACTAAGACATTGTTTTAACTCTGAGGTGGAAACAGATCTGCTTAGATGTTAACAGGAAGTAGAAGAGTGGCCTTGCATTTGTCCAAAAACATGTTTACACAGCACAGTTCATTTTTTGTTTCTCTTCTCTCCAATCTTGCAAGTTTTTTACAATAGTTACTACAATACTGTATATGCATTTTTTTTTTAGATATAAAAGTGTTGAAGTGTGAGTGTTTAGCAGGCTTCAGCACAACAGGGTGCTGTGGCTCCAGTAGCCCTGTGTGTTTTTAATTCCTTCGGCCGGGTTATTGAAACGGAATCCCCCACTCTGCTGGTACACTCTGGCGAAGGGGGAAGCCCTCTCCTCATCCCTGCATGGATCCTGCCTCTACATGAAAGCCCCGGAGATCCCCGCCAACAAAAATCAATGTATGGATGTTCAGAGCAGTTTTCAAGGTTTTGTAAGACAAATCTTCGGAGCATGAGCTGGTTTAGTGCTATCGAGCCGAGCTTCGATCAGCCTGCCCCGGTGAATAATACGAGAGGGCCTTGCTCACTTTACCAGCCTGTGAAATGAAGACAGGGTGCCAGCCGGCCAGCCACTTCCCTTAAAGGAATGTAACCTGAGTAACTCCCCCTCCACAAATAACCTCCCTTAATCTAATGTCAGATACCGCCTCCAAAAGCCGATCCCAGATCAGGCTGCGGCGAGGCATGGGAGTTATCGCTTGCTCGGGGCTGCATCCTCACAGAGCCCTTTGTATCTAGTGCACATTCTTCCCCTAATTAGAAGAGATGGGTGATTATACCTTTAAAAGGAGGCTACTGTTTGCAATTGTCATTGGAGGCAGGAAGTCGGTCGTCACATGGTTCGCTTGACGAGCAAATAAATTAGATTAATAATGAGCACCCATATAACATTTTATAACCTGGGGTAAGAGAAAAAAAAACAAGTTTAAGCAAAATTACACTGACAAACAGTAATTAAAATAATACAACATGACATACTTCATAAGGGCCTCTCTTAGTGGCTTTGTTGACATAGCTACAGGGAAGACGACACTGCATATGTTTGTCTTTTTCTCTCATTTTTAGGTAATTAACTCTGCCATTGTTTTTGAGGCAATTAAACATCAGTTTCTATCAGTGTGTCTCAATGTTTTAGTCTTGCAAGGTCTATATAGTGTGCAGTAACCTAGTATAGGTTGCATATATTGAGAATTGGGAAGTCTAAAACGGTTTTGGGAAAATTCTTTGTTTTGTAGAGTTTACAAAGCGCTTCTCATTGAGAATCACATATGAATGCAAAGGCAGACTGGTTTGAGATTTGCGTGTGCGCGTGTGGTGTTGGGCTAAAGGACGGCATCGCTAGCCGACAGGTTTCAATTTCACATCCTCGATTATCTCACCCCCAATTCCATGCATGCCTAAATCTAAAAAATCTCATCCAGTGACTCCATACAAACTCTGTTCCTCTCCAAACGCCTCTACACACACACACACACACACACACACATACACACGCTTCCCAAGGAGCGCCATCTCTCCAAGCTTAAATAGCAGAAAATTGCTCTGCTTTTCCGTGGTCTACCTCCTCATTCCTATCAGCCCAAGTGGGAACAAAAGGCTCGAATTCACTGGCGTGTGAGACCTGCTGATGGGCCGGGAGATGGGTTGCAGTTTGGTGCCGTTGATGCCCTGCTGACGGACAAGCCGGATGATGGAAGACGGGGATTTGCGAGCCTACCAGGTTGCCATTTTGTCCCCAACGCACAAATCAGAGACACCACACTCGCACCCGTCGAGGCTATTAGGCTCAAAATAACATGTGAGGCAGGAAACAATGCTTGATTTCATTATGGAAAACAGAACAATGGCTATAAATGTCTTGGTGGAATATATCTGGGTTTAAGCCCAGGCCAAAGACAAGACCGCTAATATAAGAGGAACTGCTCCAGTGACAGCAAAAGGGCCTTGTGTAAATTTACAGTGATGGCAGAGAAAGAACAGGCCTCTCTTAGCCTCTTTTTCTTCCAATCTCCCTCCTGTTTTTTGCAGGAGAGTTATTATAGGATGATAAAAGCAACAACAATGTTGTGACATGAAACCGTTAGCATTAGGGTGGAAGAATGGAAGATGAAAGAATGTTCTTGGGAATTGATGATTGCTCACAAGGCCCTGATTTCAGCCTTTAATCTCATAGCACACTCAAATTTCCCTCTGTACGCTGCTGGTTTTGGCAGCAGAGAGAGAGGGGGGCCAAATAAGTGAGGCTAGAGAGAAATTAGAGGTATATTATATACTGTAGTAATGGTATACATTCGGCTGTAATACACACTAGGTGGTAGTATACCCCCGGCTGTAAAGTATATTCAGTTGCAATGTATTTTCAGCTTTATCACAAGCTCTGCTGTAGTACATAAACATTATGCATTATACATTAAGATTGGAATCATAGTATATCTTGGGTTACAGTATATCAGTTATTTTTATTTTTATTTTTTTTAGAATAGGCTGATATATTGTAGATTTAGATTTCCATAAAACACAAATAATTTAATTATTTAAAAAAGTAGAATAAAATGATTCAAATCTGTTAAACTGAATTCTTAACAAATATTTTTATATTTTGTATTGCCTAAATACACTTTCAAAAAATGATTTTAATTATTTAATTTTTAATATATCTACACAAAATAGCAATGAATTTTAATATTAGCTATTTATCAGTTATTGCCATGACATTGTGTATTTCTATATAATATATAGAATTCTATAATATATAAATATTAATAACACTAATAATATTTAATATTTCTATAGACTGATATATTTGTATTGTGACAAAGCTGGCAATACCCAGCCCATTTTCATCTTTCTCTAATGGAAAATCGTAAAGTGGAGAGTTCTCGGTGTGTGCTTTGTAAACAATGCACTCCATTTTTATAAATTGGGTCCCTTTTATTAAGCATGAATTCCTCCGATGCCCGTGTTATTCATAACATGGCCTGGGCTGATGAAGATTGGCCTGTTAAGAACCTCCAGAAGCAATTAAAGTGACAAGGAGGCAAGGCCTTGATGTGTACATTTACTATGACGAGCGCTCTCCAAAGTGAATGCCCTTATTAAGAGCCACTGTTCACCTCTACAGCCTGCCATGATGAGACAGAGAGAGAGAGAGAGGGAGAGAAGAACAACATGTCAGAGGCAAACGCCTGGAGAAATACCTATTCCTGGAGTGAGGGCGATTTGGTAATGAACCTTTCAATTCACTCCTGGGGTAATACATTCTGACTAGTGCATTAATTACTCGATAACATCCCATCAAAATGCAAATGCAGAACTTGACCCACAAGAGTGTCTCATTGGCTCTGCACTCGCTGGAGTTTCTGCACAAATCGTCTGTTTTCCTTTATCAAACAGAGCGGCGGTGTCGTACCGGGGAGGGCAGGGTTGCTCGCTTCCAGCCATGTGTGTGTTCGGTCACACGGGCCTGACGACCCCCCCCGTCCCCTCACAGTCAGACAGGACCATGGCCGCATGCTGACACTCTTAATTGCAGCACTTGAAGACAGTGTGCCGCTCAGATGGAATATTTCCCTCTGCCTGGCCATGATCTGACAAGCTTGAGACAACGCCTTAATGGCTTTTCCAGTAGGGTGGGGCAGGAGGAGAGGAGGAAGAAGAAACATGGAGGAAATGAGGAAGATGGTCAGAATCTTTTAAAGACCTCATGAAAAAAAAAAAAGATTCCAAAAATAATGATTCCAAACTCTTCAAGGAAAACAGACCAAAATATTCATGATCCTATTTCATGAAAATACTTTCATGGAATTTCATGTCTTATTATAATAACTTATCCTAATAAATTGTTATGGCTAAAATTATGGCTGAAACGTACTAGCAAATCATAGTTTAGGACTGTGATATAAACATGTCATTGGCTATTTTTTAAATTGTGTAAAAAATAAATAAATAAATAAAAGTAGTTATTCGATACCACATGTGCCACGCAAACTTCCTGTTTCAGTAGGAAATACCTTAATACAGGATGATTTCATGGGGCCTTTCGGGCAGTTCTTCTCGAACATGGCCAGGGGGTCCGAGAGATGTCTTTCTATCAACAGGGCTGGATTACGAGCTTCAGCTGTTAGATGATCCTTTCACACAGGAATGTCAGACAGTCTCACGCCACATCAATCCACCCATTTTCTCATCCCTCCATCTCCTTTCTCGCCCCGATCACCTGACTCCTTGTTCATTCAAAATTATGACTAATTAAGTCATAAGCGAATATTTTCTGGGAAGAATGGTGAGATTCTAAGAGCGGAGCTGTAGCTGTAAGCAGTGGCAGTGGAGAGGAAGCCCTGATGAAGTGACTGTATTGTGCCGATCTCTAGAGCAGGTCATGGGAAAGCGAGCTGACAGAGACATGAGGTGTATTATAGCGGAGAGAATCAGTGTGTACGGTATGTGGCATTATCAGAAACACAAGCATGTGACAATGAGAGAGAGATGAAAATGACCTTCTGTGGCACGGATCCTTCATGCATACTGAAGGTTTGGAGGTGTCTGCGCTGTCCTACTTCGCTGTATATACCGGGATCTGGATCTTATTATCAGTTTGTTCCTTTTTGGACCACGGTCGCCCCTGAATGATGAATTATTCAGACCGAGTTAATTGGTTTGTGAGAGGGTGTCCACAGAAGAAGATATTCCTTAGCAGCGGCTAATAAAAGAAAAATACCCACATTTTTCTGCCGTTTTAACCCCTACGCTTACACACAAAGGAGCTGGTCGAGGCCCTGGAGGGAAGGATGCTTGTTTCAGGTATCCTTGGTTGTAATTGTGAGGGCTGAAGAGCTATAAATGAGCTCGAAATCATCAGGGTTTTTTGGCCCATGTATTATGCAAATGCCACAGAAGCACTCCAGCACACCTAGACACAGTCAATGAACAATCAACAGGCCTTCGCCTCAATGACAGTACTTAACGCTACCTATTGTCGCTTCTGCGAGTCTCTTAAGAGTACGTACGGCATTAAATTCCCATCAGAAATAATAGCTGCTCCTCCTATTTAAAAGTAAACTCCACCGTTGATACGTTCGCTGACAGGTGCGTGCATAAAGTTTATGAACCGTAAAACATAATGGGGAACACACACGCTCATACACACCTGCCCTGGATGCCCCACTTCACACAAACAAATTAAATGAAAATCCGGCACGACCGCGGAGTGGAGCACTCTGCTTAAGCAAGCCCACTGTCTTCTGATTAAGGAAAAAAGCCTTTGCCCTAGAGAGCGAAATTTCATAAAATACTAGTGCCTGTGCTTGATGAATCATGTCTCTTTAATGCAGTGCAGTATGATGGAAGAGAGAGATACAGGCGAGGAATCATCAACCGCTGCTCCGGCTCCCTCTGATAACACCCCATCTGCAGATTGCCTTGATCAGATTCGCGTTTTATTTAAAACAGGACCAATCCCGAGGCCCGACTCCTTTTAATTTGCATATATTAACAGGGTTCAAATGCAGCAATAGCTAGGAGCACTTCCCAGTCAACTTCCCAATCTGCCTGCATAATGGCAGCCTATTAAATAGAGTTACTCATCAGTGCAGGAAGCAGACATGGGGAAAAAAAGATGGGAAAAAGCAGCCTAATGTGAGCATTTGCATTTATGCAATTGGATTGAAACGGACGTGTTTGAATATTCCTGTTGTGTTGCTGTGAACATATTAAGAAGTAACATTCAATACAATGTGAAAAAATTGAGCCTATTTACATTCTTAATAAATACCTCGGTTATATTTCACAAAATTCATTGCATTGTTTTAAAAGGGGAAAAAAAATATTTCTCCACCTTTTCTTTTCCTGCCAACGTAACCAAAGCTATGATGGAAGAAACAAATATAATATTAACCAAGAAATCCATCCCTAACTCACAATATTTCCCACCTGAACATTCAGGGAATGTGTCACATTACAGAAGTTAAATGCATTGCGAATGGCATTTCAAGTTGTCCTTAAGTCATTTCCTTGGTCCAGAGGGGACGCTGTCTAACACGCGGTGGTCAGTCGCTGTAAGAGAACATGATGACAGCATTAAGTCTAAATTCCCTGCTGCATTATCACTGGCCCTGGCCGATGCTGGCTAAATCTGCAAAGCTTCCTACGGTTAGCCAAGATTAGGCACTGCTATGGATAATCAATACCGCCTATCAATTCCATACTTTGTCGTGATGGATGAGGTAGATGGGGGAAAGGAAAGGGGGAAACAAGGAAAGCAGTCTCTATCAGAGAACAGGGAGCAGAAGAGAGAGAGATGATAAACAGACCAATGCACCATCTACGCTAAACCCAAGAGACTTAAAATGAATCTGTTAATAAAACAGGGAGTGTAAGTATATATATGCACATTAGATAATGCATTACCATGACCTAAAAATGAACAACATTATTTACTGCATTTATTAATCTAGGTTCATTTAACAATAAAACAAAGTTAATAATTGCTTGTTCATTATACAGTGATTTATTTATTTGTTTTAATTAAATTAATGTTGTATAATGTTGTTAGAAAAGCTTTTAAATAAAATTATTGATGAATTCTGAAAATAATAATAAATGCTGTATTATTCATTATGTTCACGTTCATTATTATATATACTATCATTCGAAACTTTGTGGTGATGAGCAGGGCCGTTGCTAGTGGGGTGAAAGGCGGTGACAATTCTAGGGGCCCCCACAGCCCAGGGGGCCCCACAAAATCCAGGAATTTTACTATATAGGCCCATGTTCTGTGAATAATTCTAATATTTTATTAGTTGTATAACTGAGATATTATGAAAACCACAAAAAAGCATGCAATTTGGTTCCATGCTTGTATATTGTACAGTATATGATATGTGTGTGTGGGGGGGGCCCACATCAATATTTTTTCATTTTTTCCCAATCCTCTAGCTACGGGCCTGGTGATGAGTGAGATTTATTTTTTCTAATGCTACAAAATATCTGTATTTAAAATAAACACTGTTCTATTAAATGTTTTATTGATCAAAGAATCCTGATAAAAATGTATCACTGCTTCAAAAAAAAAAAAAATTTAAGCTGCACAACAGTTTTTAACATTGATACAAAAAAAAAGTTTATTGAGCACCAAATCAGCATATTGGAATGATATCTGAAGAATCATGTGACACTGAAGACCGGAGTAAAGGCTGCTGAAAATTCAGCTTTGCCATCACAGGAATAAATGTCATTTTAAAATATATTACAATAGAAAGCTGTTGTTTTAAATTGTAAAAATATTTCAAAATATTACTGTTTTAAATGCAACTTTGGTGAGACTTTTCAAATACGTTAAAAAAATTACTTCATGAATATATATACACACACATATATATATATACACACACACACACACACACATTATATGATTATACTATACACAGACAAAATTAATGTGTGTACCGTCATTTTTTACACACATCCCACACATAACTTTATCTCGAATGAATGAGAGAAAGGATGCAAGGTCAGAGAGACAGCGAGAAATGGAGGGGGGAGGAGAGAGAGAGAGAGAAACAGAGGGCTGATGGTTGGAGGGGTGATGGTTGGAGTCAGGACTAATTACTCGCAGGCAAGATGCAGTGGGGAGGACGGGGGTCACTAACTTTACCCTGACACCTGGACGCCTCAGTCATCAGTGGCCTGCCGTCTAATCAGAAGTGAAGGGATTCAGGGCCCAGCGCTCTCTCAGAGATGATAGCTAATGACAAGGGTGTTGGACGCGCAGCCACACACGTCACACTGTTCCAGTCTCATCACAAGTGCAACCCAGTGGAAGTATCCGCGTGTGAGAGATCCATCCGTATTATCACACATTAATAATAACACTAGTCTGCTGTTGTACTGCTTGAGGCAATTAGTTAATTGCTGCTTTATCAGAGCTCTATGCTGCCTGTCTTTGTGACGTCCTCCAAGCTTTGACAATGCCTTGTTTCCCTTAATGCCCTGTGACAGAGAGCATTGTACTATCTCCTGTGGTTAGTGTCAGTGGAGTCACCAAACAATGAGGAAGCCACGGAGCAATTTTCCTCTCCCTGTTTGAATTAAGACCAGATCAAGTCTCTGTAGGCTGTCAGCTAACACCTTTAACGGTCATGTGTACTGTACATTTACTAAAACACGGCCCTTTAGTTGCCTGCTCACTATGCGGGGCTTATTAGCATTGTTCGGCATGAACAAAAGAGGGCCTACTTTTTCAAGCGTATGTAAATTGAAACTGTCATGCTTTTCTAAAGGTATCACATTCCTGGATGTTTACTACCTGTCACGGCCACTAACGAAATAAATAAAAAAGTCCCTACGGTGTGAAATAATACATTAGTATGCACTAAGAAGACGTCCCTCGGACTTTAAATAAGCATAATGGTCTAAAGTCAGGTATGTTAATGCAAATAATCATTGCAATTTCTGCTAATTTTAACTGTCAGTGGCCACAACAGCCTGTGAAAACATGGGGTAACAATTTAGCTTTTGTATCACTCCTTTCCGAAGGATCTCGTCGAAAGAAAAACAGCTGGGGACGCTGGTTCTAAAACGTGTTTTTTCAAAAGCACTAACTGGCTATTTTCGAAAATAATTTTGGACTTTCTGCACGCAGAAACCGCAGAATAATTATGATAGCATTGGATGGAATTATTCAGAAATGACTCAATCTTGAGTGCCTGCCATCTGAATAATGGTTTTGAGCTTTTCTGGTAAAATCACTGCTCTTTGCAAAAATAATAACACACATATGCATAACTGACTTATTATGACATGAAAAAAAATGATTCGAGCATCGAGTATTGTCTCCATTTAATGATACAGCAATATAAACTCGGGGTCGGGCTATGGATCTCCTGAGACAATTTATATCCATCAACAAAAAGCCTCTCTTGGTGAAGATCGTGTTTCACAAGGGATGGCCTATTTTCTGTGAAAAAGCGTTTCTTTGCAATCACAGTGATGGCACTGAAATGATTTTTACACCAAAAACTGGGTAATTTTTACAAACATGACTGATAATCTCATGTTGTTCTATCTTTTTGGGGATTTGTTTATAATAAAACTTTCCTCAGGTACGATAGCAGGAGAGTGAAAAAACACCACAGGCTTGTGTTCCTGCAGCCTGGCCCGTCTCAGTCTAATCACAGTGGAATGTGGCCGCCTCTGCGCCTCCTGCTTTGTGTAAGGAATCAAAGGGAAAATGGATGGCCTTGCATTAGTACATCACCCATGGCTAACAGAATGATGAGACCGATTTGGCTGTATGTCATATCTTTCACTTCACTGCTTTCCCATTTCAGTTTATGTAATGGCTACAAATTATGGCCACAAACCCTGGAAACACTGTCTAGGGATGCGATCTTGAAAAGTAACTGTTATAATTGCTTGTGTGCCCTCAAAGTAGAAAAAAAACCAACCTAAACCGTTAAAATATCTTGTCATGGCGCTGAAATGCAGGCAGATGAGAATGCGACCACAGGGAAAACAAAGAGCAGCTTTGAGGATCGCATTCAGAGTGTAACCGAACAAAGCATGCAGTCCTCTTCATATACACGCTTGCGTCAGGCTAAAACAAAACACGTTTTTCTTTCTTTCCTTTTTGTACGCCAATCTATACCAGAAAGAAACAGAGAGCATGTCCATTAGTGCATGTTGTTGGCCTACAGCTGCCATGAAAATGGTTCTCACTGCATTGGTGGTAATTTGGCCCTGGTTGCAAACCTCCTGAAGCATTATCACTCAGAAGAAACAAAAGAGTGGGACATGCGGGGCTCTCTCAGCTCCCATCCGGCAGCAGCATTTAAAGACGTGTTCATCTCCAAAGTCAGCTAGGCCTTTTGTTTAAGCCCCTGGCAGACAAAGGTCTCCTCTTCTTGCCTAGTTTTAATACACATGGAAGGAGGGGGGTAAGTGTCGGGGGAGACTCTCAGAAATAATTACCTCCATAAGATCCCATCTCCTCTCCGAGAGCCTCGACAAAATGGAGAAGCAACCCAAGGATGCAAAAAAGCCCTTTATGCATCAACAAGCCCATCAGGCGTTTTACAGGCCAAGCTACAAGGCAGAGAAATAGGTCCCACTCCACGCGCACACAATTATAGTGCTTTCTTCTTTTGTCTTTCTTTAAGGACTAAAATGCAAGCAAACACACACATACACACAGACAAAAAGACACTGTTGCTGTTATTTAACCTTTTTATCACAAATATGAATGTGTTACATATTTATATAGAAATATCAAGCAATATAACGCAATAAAGAGTCATACAATAGATCAAATATTAATACAAATAGCCTTATTTAAGCCATCAATTTGGCTTTATGAGAAAATTCCCAACTGTAGTTATTCCAGAACGAAAATCTTCTATGTAAATATCATTTAGAAGCTAATAAACAAAACCCTGTCGCGTTTTGCACGTTCTTACGTATCGCACATCTGTGTAAAATATGAGTTTGCAGGGGCCACATATACGCCGCGCTGCGATTTACAAATGAGGGGCGCCACTTCAAAAACATGCTTAACCACACACCCCCACTGCCTTTCCAAATTCTCAGCTTCATGATGTTTACCTTGTGTAAATGATGAGCCTTCTGGGTCCCGAGCACAGGGAATTACAGTCGCCCTGGGAGACTTGGCAGTCTGATTCTCAGGGAGGATGGGCTCATATAGTCTCTTTAGGAGGGTATATTACTGTTAGTGCACTGCGAGAGATCTGCCATACTTGGTCTCGTTTGGCTAATTTAGCACATTGGGCCGACAGAGGTCGGATTCATTATCACGCACCGCAGCAATCGTGCCGCTAAGACCGGAATATACGACTTCTTGTCTCCCTGACGTACGCAATGCAAGTCTAAACTGTGTGCGAGGCCATGTTTTAATGCTTTGTGTTTATCAACAAAAACAACGCTGGTGAATTTTTGCAGCGCAAACCCTTTTCGGCATGCTTTTGTAGTCTAATTAAACAATAAGCAGTCGGATATATGGCCCTCGTGCTACGGCATGGCTGTAGTTTGCTGAGTTTGGCTTTTGGCACTAATGCATTTCTCCTTTATTTAACCACCGTAAGCGCCACAAAATCTCCCCTTAATTATGTCTTAAAAATGGCATCAAAATTGTTTAACGAAATCCATTCACATGTACATGAAGTCAGTGGCATTCTAACCTTTATTCCCAAATGGTTTATAATTATTTGGTGAGTTTCCAAAGAGCTGCTTTTAAAAGAAAGATACAGGTCAGCAGTTAAATAAATCTTTTTTTTCTTCTCTCCCTCTCTTCATGAAACTGACTAATGACCAGAAAATGCTAAACTAAGGAGTTATACCCACGAAAACCTACCGGCCCCCTTTAACATAGAGCTGTAATTCAGCGAAGGCTGAAATGTTGCTTACTCCAGGACCTTTTCTCTGGAGCAGAGACACAAATTATTACCATCACATACACGCAGGCACCCAGCCCGGACCTGAGAACGCAGTGGGCACTGTGTCACGGGGAGGGCAGACTCCCCCCGGCCCTGCCAATTTATCCTCCCCTCCCTCCTGCGCTGGCATTTGGATAACTTTTTATTTATTTATTTACCGCTTACACTTGCCAGTTGGAACAATTAACAAAAATAAGTTGCGATTTAACTGGTGCCAGCGATCCATTTCCTTAACCTCGCCAGTGTTGGGCCTGTTTGAAAGCACTTCAAACATTAGGATTACGGGGTTAAACTACCTGAATAATCTCTCTCCTACTAAGATCTGGAGCTGTAAAAAAAAAGTTCAACGGCACCCTCTAACACTCCCTATGCGCTGTGCTTGAGGCTCGAACCTATTAAAGCTAGT
>JAFVLL020004808.1:0-19988 GCA_021397915.2 Tor tambroides | reverse complement strand
TCGAGGTGCAGGGCTATCGGCTACAGTTTGGCCGAAAGGACATGAGTCCCCTGGCCACGCTGGAGTTCAGCCCTCAGGAGCTGGAATATTCCATTAGCAATATCCACCGTGGAGCCACATATGTTTTCAAAGTGTCCGCCAAGTCCAGATCGGGATTTGGCGAAGAGGCTACCCGAGAGCTAAAAGTCCCAGAGGAGGTTCCTCGAGGGTATCCTCAAATAATCGAAGGGTCCAACATTACCTGCTGCTCGCTCCAGTTTGCCTGGTTGCCTCCGGTGCTAGCAGAGCGCAACGGCGCTATAACAGAATACACGCTGGCTTACCAGGAGGCCGGAACGGCCGGCGGACCCAAGGAACTGCGTCTGCCTTCAAACGAGAACAGCTACACCCTCAACAGCCTGAGGCCCAACGCAGTGTACGATGTGAAAATTCGAGCGCACACCAGTGTAGGTCCAGGGCCCTACAGCCCACCGATCCAGTATCGAACAGTGGCCTACGAAGCAGGTACGGCTTGCTCATTTCCCCGCCTCAAGGGACAAACCTCTCCAATGCAAGCACCTACACCCGATTATATAAAGTTCTCTGGGTACCTCACTAACACCCTCCCCCACAACAAGGTAAAATAAGTCAGTAAGTTAAAGTCAGTCAGTTTTGAAAGGGGAGGAGCGTCAATTTTTGTGAGGTAAGTGCCGATTGGTCAGACACGCCCAGCACATTCACTCATCCAATCACAAAACTCCCTTAGTATTCCAAGGCAGGCGAGAACCACGTCAAGGAGATCCCAGATCTGAAGTCGAATCAGGCACATTTGTTTACTTTGTTTGGGTTTTCTTCTGCATTTTTCGTTGTTTGGTTTAACGGTTCCTCTTTTCTGTACTCACCTTTCCCCCCGCTCCCACACTGGGATGGTTTGCAGCATGGCGTCCCATGATGCACTGCTAACAAGTGTGGGCATGACAACTGTGTTTGGGGTTTGTCCTCATTCCTGTCGGGCTTTCTGCCACGGCAGTGCCTATCCAAATTCGAGAGCACGCAGCAGTGGGTTACTCAAACATAATGTGTGTTCAGCTATTCTGGAGTCGTTCAGGGGGGATTATGGGAGCTGCTTGCCAAATGTTCTTGTTGGGGCGGCACTGCCGGGCCAGGGCAGGCAGAGTACTGTGCGATCCTGTGGTTCTGTGTTCACCAGTCCAGTCTAGCGTGCTGTTTGTCCCAACTGAGCGCCTCCCCACCTCCCCTTCACAGCTAACGCCACACACCGCTCACTCAGGGGGACCAAAGCCCCTCTCCTTTGGGGGAAAACTGGTCGCAAGCGTCCAACACTGTCAGCCTTCTTTCCCTTCAGTCTTGTTGTGCTTTTTCCATTTCTAAAGTGTCTTTCTCAATTTGTTTCCTCCATTCACCTCTGGACAGATGTTCCTAAGAACTTCACCGTGAAGCTGGTCACCAAAACCACGGTACTGCTGACCTGGAAGTTTTCCGACAGCCGCTCCCCGTACCGCTGTATGGTAAGCGAGCTACTGAATCCTGTTTTGTTCATTCAATATCAACCTTATTGCCAGGATCTGTTTTCGTGAACAATTTATCGATGCGCATTGGTCCACAGATCGAGTACAACCGACAGAAGGTTGACATTGACGCTAGGATGACCAAAGCTCTCATTACCAACTTGCGACCCAACAGCACCTACGAGTTCAGGATCACCTGCCAGGAGAGCAGCGACGGTGGACCCAAACACAAGCTCATCGCTCGAACGGCGCCACCTATTCTGGTCCGAAAGCCAGAGTTGGACCTGAAAAGAGAGCCGGACAGTACGCTGACCATTGTTTTCCCACCGCTGGAATCCAAAGAGCTGATCAAGTGAGGAAAACCAAATGCCATTCTAGGCCAGAAACGTATCCCACACAAGTATGTGAATGCAGACACAAGAAAATTGGACACAAATTTGGTTCTTGAAAAGTGTAGATCCTGTTGGTGCCAATAGCCTCATAGGCAGCATGCCGAAATGTAGCGCGGACTCGTGGACCTTTCCTGATCCTGTCGAAATAAAGTTAAATAAAGGCATAAAACACCAAAAATAGATCTTTTTAAAAAAAACTGTCAATGTTGGAGCAATGACAACAAACTATTGTCATTGCGCTGTTGTTTGCTATAGTGCCCCTTGTGGCAATACTGAGAATGCAACACATACTTAAGAACTGTGTTTTGTGTTTTGAAAAGCAATATCAAGCTTGCTTAGCTTGAAACTTCTGCGTTCGCATGCTTGTGCATGGATTTTTTCAGGTTTTGTTGAAAATCGTTTAGCTAGAAACCCAGTTTTATGGAACATGGAAAAATAATCACATTTAGGGCCAGATTTACTAACAGCTTTTAGCGTTAAAATAGTACTGTCAGGATTTACTAAAGACGCACAATGAAGAATTAGCGCTGAAAAGATGTGAACCTTATTGAATATGCATTTGTAGGAGTTTCCCTTTCAGATGCAAAATTTATGGGAGTAGAGTATTAAAATGACTCACGCAACGTGATTTACTAATGTTTGCGCTCGTCAAATTACTAATATTTGTGCCTTTATTTAACGCCCATAAAAAGCATGTCTTAAAGCAGATGCTAATTTGCACTGCTCTTAGTAGATTGCTCTGGTCATTATGGAAATTATCTGGCTGCGTCTGTGCTCTCTAATATGCGCATTGTCAGGAAATCACACGCAGAATATCCCCCTTCCGTGGGAGCTTTTATGGAATTGCGCTCTAATGCTAATTTGCCCTGTTTAGTAAATCTGGCCCTTATTGGATAGGTAGTTATTTTTCTGTACAATTCTTTGACTAGCGATTTTGTAATGGTTTTGTGCACCATCTTGACCTCTTGCAGGGCGATCTATGTTGTGGTGGTTCCTCTGAAGAAGGCAAGAGGTCCGATCCGACACATCAAGGGCCCAGATGAACTGGACCTAGAAGAGGTGAACATACCCACAGCTTCTTTTCTCAAGTCTTTGTCCTTGAGTCACAGACACAGTGGAGCCAAAGCCATGGAAAGTGTTCTCGCAGGAGCATTGTGGGAACTTTCCCGAGGGGTTTGTCAGGGAGAGGGGACAATTACACAGCTCTCATCCTTACCCGCTGGCAAACTGCCACACTTGGCCACTTGACCTTGAACTGTTGATGGCGAATGGGTGGCTGTATTCTGTTTATGTATTCTTTGACTTCAAAATGATTGGTTTTGTGTTTGTTTGTTTGTTTGTTTTTTTGAGTAAATAACCCATTTTATTGAGCATCAGCTGCTAATTGTTTTATAGTTTTGGTTTTGTTCCCAGAAGAATCAACCAGAATATGTGACCCGTGCTGGCAAAATGAGTCGGAATGAGCAAATTTTCAAAATGAGTTCTTTTTATTTTCATTAAACTACCTTCAAAATGATATGTGATTTGTTGGAATCGGACAAAAATGACTGAGCTACAGCCATTTGAATGCGATAGAGTCAGCAGAGTTGATTCTGAGAAAAAACGAGTTAAAGTTTTCTGAAGATTCCAAAGCAAAATCACCAAGCAACGTTGCATATTTTCCTCATATTCTTTTCTTAATAATAATTACTATATTATTTATCACAATATAGCTATTTTTATATTATCTTTGTTATTAAAAATAAGAACAAAGATGCAAATAAACAGTAGTTTAATCAAGAGCAGCGAGTGATTTCGTCTTTTCTTTTAATGTATGATTAACATTGAGACAGATCTATATTAAGACCCACTGTAATGCATGGATCTAATATAATGTTACACATCAGATTTTTCCCCAACCATTAACTAAGCGTCATGTCAGACATAACAGGTTATGTTTGTGTGAATCTCGCCAAGACATATTTCGCAGTAACGTACTTTATAAGGGAGATCGCGCGCTCGCGGAAAGGCGTGTCTTATGCGCGCTTTGCAAACGTCAGTCAGCGCGATCGTTTTGTTTTCATCAGCATGAGTATGAAATTCATATTTCACTGGTTTGGACTCATATCATCGAGAATTCTATATGAATATTCACAAAGCTGGAATGCTGCGCTTTGCAACAACAAACCTACAACTTGTGTTGAGAAGCAGCAGCAGTCATCCAGAAGCGAGCAGAGAAAATGTACTCCTCTCAGAAAACGTACAAATAAAGATCATTTTAGATCAGTGTTTCTCAACCCTGGTCCTGGGCGCCCCCCAACACTGCACATTTTGTATATCTCCCTTATCTGACACACCTATTTCAGGTCCTGGAGTTTCTTCTAATGAGCTCATGAGTTGAATCAGGTGTGTTTGATTAGGGAGACATACAAAATATGCAGTGTTGGGGGGCGCCCAGGACCAGGGTTGAGAAACACTGTTTTAGATGTTTAATTACTATTTGGAGCATTGGGATCGCTAGAAGAGGGCTTAATGAACTCATTTTTGTGAAAACCTCAAATTCGACCAAAACTGACATTTTTCACTTCTTTTGCCTGTAGCTCAAAATTAGACCGTGCACATTCCGACTCATTTTGCCAGCACGGGTCACATATGTTGTCTTAGATGCTGGTTTCAGTTCTCCTCAAGGAGTCTTTTCTCCCACAGCTGCTGGGCGACAGAAGACTCGGTCAGCGTCACGCTCGAACCACCCGTCAGCTCAAGCAGGTGGATGGGAAGCGCCCTTACATAGCTGCCAGCTTCAAGCCCTCATCCATGCCATCGTCCTTCACCCTGGGCAACCAGATGGTGTACAGCGGCTTTGAAAACAGGGCTCTGGACCCCGGGCAGGAATATGTGTTCTTCATCCTCGCTGAGCTCAACACCACCGGAGGGGTGAGTGAAATTTGAGTTGTAAGACTCGTGCAAAGTGGCGAATGCAGATAGCTATAACCTTTTTTTGCTTTTGTGCAGAAATCGTTTGCATCCAGTCCTTACACGGATCCAGTCATGGCTCCTGATGTGGACCCTCAGCCCATTGAGACGGGAGGGGACGGACTCATCTGGGTAGTGGGGCCCGTTCTCGCCGTGGTCTTCATTATCTGTATTGTGATCGCGATTCTCCTCTACAAGAAGTGAGTGGACTTTTGACATGCTAATGAGTGTAAACTGTTTTGATTGTACCATTTACACTACCAGTCAAAATGAGAACCAATTTAAGTTTCTCATTATCTTAATGCTTGAAATTTGTAAATATAACTTGTTCCTACCCATAGATGTTGTCACAAAAAGTATATATTATATTATATTATATTATATTATATTATGTCTTTGCAAAACATTTTAATTAAAAACAATATAAATATAAAATAATTTTATGCATTATTGTCTTATCTATTTGTTTTACAAAAAAGTTATAAATGGTTTTATTAAAATGAATATATAATTTATTTAAATGTATTAAAATTTTAAATAAATAAATTAGTTAATTACTATATTGAAAAGTTTTTTTGTAAAGACATTTATCATTTTAATGTATATATTAATATGAAATAATTTAGTTATACATTCTGATTTCAACTACAATAAATTAAAAAATTTAAATGTAATAAAATTTAAAGTAAATGTAATAAAATACACACACACACACACACACACACACACACATATATATATATATATATATATATAGGAATTGTATAAATTATAATAAAAAAATAAATATATAAAAATAAAAAATATAAAAATAAAATAAATATATAATACTGTATTGTGTGTGTGTATAATATATACATATATACATTTTAATAAAACAACATATATATATATATGTTGTTTTATTAAAATTCATGTAATTTAATGTAAATGTATTAAAATTCACAAATAATAGAAAATATTTTGTAAAGACATTTACAATGTGTATATTAATATATATATTTATAAATATCGGTTTCTGACCCAATATATTTCAATCGAATTATATTGAAAGTAAACATCATAAAATACTATAGTTTGTTTTTATTCATTAAAATATTTTGTAAGGACATTTATACATATAATTAATATATCAATATAATATAACTGAATTATACATTTCAGTTTCGGTCATAAATTTCAGTTGTTCATATAATGAGTAGTTGGCACAGTCATCAAACTAACACTCTGACACTCTAGATGCATTTTGAGGTGCAGAAATGCTAAAAGAAGGATTTAAGCTTATTTTAGCCCTCAGCATTGGCATAGTTTGGGAGAAGTTCAAAGCAGAGCTGAGGAGAGCAATCAATTCGATCGTATCAAAAATGAATGAGGTGATAGCTAATAGCCATTAGCTTCAGAGCATGGCCAAAGCAGAGCGCTTTGACTTTTAGCATGCAAACGTGCTGAAACTCAAAGGGAAGCTATTCCTCATTAGCGCCTCAAGAGCCAGGTTAAAAGCGGACGACTCCTGGCTAGTATTTCCTCCGTCGGCAGGACCTTGAGTTTGACCTCTGGTGTCTGGAGATCGTATAGTCTCCCCCGTGGGTGCAAACACGCATCTTTACAGGTCTGTCCAAATGCAGATGAGCTAATCTGGCTCCGCTAGCCTGCCCTGTGAATTTAAATGCACTGTATTGATTTTGTTCTCTTGTTGTGTTTTCTCCCTTTTATATATTTATTTCACTTCAATGCTTTCTTTGGAAGCAGCAAGCCTGACAGGTAAGGCTTAGCTGTACTTTATTGCTGTTTTCAAGAGGGCAAAAGAAAACAACCTGCCTCAGCATAAAAGCAACTTTTAATTAAATGGCAGAGAAAAAACAGTGCAATGAAATGGCGGGTTCAACCAATGTGCCCCTCGGCTGTGGTGTTTGTGGACATAGCTTTGTTTGTGCTAGCATCTAGCTTCCTCGATTATAGACTATAAACAGTGTTTTCTGCACTGATAACTACTGAAAAACAAAGTAGTATGCAAAGATTTTTATTAGCACTGTCAAATGATTAATCGCGATTAATCACTTCCAAAATAGTTTGCATAACATATATATATATATATATATATATATATATATATGTATGTATGTATATATTTATATGTGTATATGTGTGTGTGTGTGTGTATATATATATGTATATATATATGTATATGTATGTGTGTGTGTGTGTGTGTGTGTGTGTGCGATTAATCGCATCCAACTTATTTTGGATGCGATTAATCGCTTGACAGCACTACTTTTTATTAATGCTTGTAAATAGTGTATGTAATCGAATCAGTCAAACTGATTGATGAATCATTCTAAATCATGAGTCATTTATCTGAATCGGTCAGGAAACACCTGGTGGTCATTTTGTGCACTTGTGATTTGTTTACTTGTTCTTGTTCGGTCGCGTTTCATTGAGTACTTGCATTTTCTTTCCTTTTCTAAAGCAGCAAACGTAAAGAGTCAGAGCCACGGACGAAATGTCTGCTGAACAACGCCGATATCAGCTCTCACCATCCCACAGACCCGGTGGAGATGAGACGAATCAACTTCCAGACTCCAGGTATATACACACTAACAAACAACCTCAATCACTTGAGACATGAACTTTTCTCTGAACTCATCTCACGAATCTTTATTTCTAGCTCATATTTCACCTCAGAATCAAAAGAAGTATATTTAGCATAAAAAATAGAGCTTTTATTGCATTTCAACATTATTTTCATATCATTCGTCAGATTTCGAATGTGTACTTTGTAGTGCGCCAGAGTGACATATATTGTCAATTAACTTTAATTTAACTGTCAATTTCAGGTGCACCTGCTGTTTTCTTCTAATTAGTGTCTCTACTGATGCAGTTTATTAGTTAATAATTGCGTAAGGCCTGTCTGTCATCTTTACTTCTTATTTGGTTCAGGGTTTTGAACATCTAAATGAAATTGAACAGCTTTCCGTACAGTTTTTTCCATACATTTTTCCATCGCCGTTCTTGTTGCTAAACAAAAACAATCTTTTGTTTCGTATAAATCATTCAGTTCAAAGAGCGTCCACATTTTTGCCGACTTTGCACACTAGACCTAATCTGACGTGGAAGAAAAATGTTTTTTATATTGACTTTTGAGATTTACATAGATTTGAGAGATAGAAAAGCCAAATATTATTTCAAGAAAAATGCAACATGTCTATTATAAATGCTGTTTGGGAATTTTTTTATATATCTAAAAATTTTATTTTATAGAAATTTTAAATCGATAACCGATATTTATGATAATAATTGTTTTAATATTATTTTAAAATTATTTTATATCATTAACTTTATTTTTTTTATTTTTCAATTATCATAATTTTTTGTTACTGATTGTTTATATTAATGTTTAATATTCTTATATTATAATAATATTGGTATACATTTGTCCACCAATATATTATCCATTCTTATTTATGATGCAAATTATACTATTAATCCTGAATTATAACGCTTATAATTACAGATAACCAATAAATGCAGATAACCGATAATTATCTCAATGCCATTTTTTTTAATGTATTGTTTATTCATATATTTATTTTAGCTGTTTATGGTCACCAATATATTGTGTATTCCTATTTACAATGCTAATTATAATATTAATCCTGAATTACAGTGCTTAAACTTACAGATAACCAATAAATGCAGATAACCGATAATTATCTCTATGCTGTTTTTTTTAAATATATATATTTTTAATTTATTTATTAATTTTTCTTTTTTCATTTCTTTATTTTAGCTGTATATGGTCACCAATATATTGTGCATTCCAATTTACAATGCTAATTATAATATTAATCCTGAATTATAATTCTTATAACTACAGATAACCAATAAATGCCGATAGCCGATAATTATCTCTATGCTGTTTTTTTAAATATTTTCTGTTATTTATTCATTCATTCAGTCATTCATTTTAGCTTCATATAGTCACAAATATATTATGCATTCCAGTTTACAATGTTAATTATAATATTAATCCTGAATTATAATGCAAATCTTAATTACAGATAACCGGTATATACTGAAAACAGACACTGAACGTCCAGGCAGCTTCCGAAATATTTTTGCCGTCGCGTCTTCTCGTTTTGTGCCAAAGCAGACAATCTTTTGTCTCATCCAAATCCTCCAATTCAAACAGCGCCCTCATTTTCGCCGGCTTTGCACGCTAAACCTACCCTGACATTTCTCGGCGGCTCCTTGAAGTGGCGCGGAGTGAATTTGTCGACGGCATCTCTCTCCTGTCCGCTCTCGGCGTCTCCCCATCAAACAGCTCTCATTTCAAAGGCGGTAATCTCAGCGCGGCCGCCCGAGGAGGTCATAACGCAGAGAGCTCTCCTTCTTCAGCCCAGATAAAACGAGACCCAGCTGAGAAACGAAGGTGGAGAATGCAAGAAAGCCACTATCGCCACCTCATTTCCCATAATCACCCTGTTCATTGTGGGGCATCTTGTCCGGCAGCCGCCTAATAACACATCTGAAATGAGCCCAGCGCGCTTTCATCTTATTTCTCGCCTCTTTCGGCCACCTCAACACTATCAAGATGCTCGCCTCGTTAAAGCCGTCCTCGTTGGACTTTATTAATTGAGGCGCGTTCAATTTGCGACGCAACGTTGTTCTTTTTAAGCGCGGGGTGTCATTATCTCTTTGCTTGGTGAATTTTCATTTAAGTGGACATTTTAGCCCAATTAACTGGGACGGGGAAACATTTGCGACATTTCCATTAGCTAATAGGGGCCATTGTTCAAAGCGGCACACTTGAGTTCACATGGATGATTGGCACATATGGTGCACAACTTATCCTAATGAGACGAGACGCCGACATTCGGTTTGTTTCGTAACGCGTTTAGGGTCAGGTTCTGCTCAGTTCCTCTGCGTCCCTTTCAGTCTGTTTGTTTTGGTATTATGAATCGTTTTAGAAAACAAACATATTTTTTATTAGCAAACTGTTTAATGCAACACACTCGCAGACGCTCACGGTTTCTCCAGGACTGTGATTAATTGTGTCTGTAAATAGAAGATCTGTAATCCTCACCCGCATCCCATTTAGTCATTTTTTTAGGCTTCTTTCTGAAATCTTGCCACAATTCACTGTTTTGTTTTTTTCTTCATTGATTTCTTCATTCTGTTTTACTCATAAATATTATGGAAGAAAATGGCTTTATATTGACTTTTAAGATTTACATAGATTTGGGAGGTAGAAAAGCCAAACCATGTTTATTATAAAAGCTGTTTGGGCATTTTATATATCTAATAAAGTGATGCACCTAATTTTCAATTGAGAACCGATAGTTGTTAATAATTACTTGAATAATTGTTTTAATACTAGTTTTTAATTAAGTTTAATAATTGTTAAAAAAATATTTTTTTTATTTTTTAGCTACTTTATTTTTTGTTGATGTTTAAAATTATTACTTATTTTTCCAGATACAGATAAGCGATATAATTTATTTTTATATTATTTTATATTTATATTTATTATATTTATGTATTTATATTGGCTGTATATGGTCACCAATATATTATGCATTCCGATTTATAATGCTAATTATAATATTAATCCTTAATTATAATGCTTAAAATAACAGATAATCGATAATTACAGGTAACTGATAATTATGTCTATGCTGTTTTTTTTATATTTATTTATTTTGGCTGTATATGGTAACCAGTATATTGTGCATAATTTTAATCCTGAATTATAACGCTTGAGATTACCACGAACCGATAAATACAGATAACCGATAATTATCTTTTAAGCTGTTTTTATACTTTTTTTTTTTTTTCCATTGGTTGTATATGGTCACCAGTATATTATGCATCCCTATTTATAATGCTAATTATAATATTAATCCTAAATTATAATGCTTAAAGTAACAGATAACCGATAAATACAGGTAACTGATAATTATGTCTATGCTGTTTTTTAATATTTATTTCTATTGGCTGTATATGTTCACCAGTATATTATGCATAATATTAATCCTTAATGCTTAAAATTACAGATAACCGATAAATACAGATAACAATAATTATCTTTATGGTGTTTTTTATACTCATTTCTTTCCATTGGCTGTATATGGTCACCATTATATTATGTATATTATATATTATATATTATAATTTTAATATTAATGCTAAATTATAATGCAAAGTCAAAGCTGATCCAATGCTGAAAGCTGTACCAATACTCAATTATTGGCAGAAATAGATATCTGATAACTATTTTTGTTACAAATGATAACCAGTATGACTTTGTATGGAACATATTCAACAATATATCTCTTTTTTTTTTTTTCTTTTTTCTTTTTTTTGCTTGACTTGATCTGATCCACTCGCTAGCATGTTAATCTGCGCGTCTGGATAGGTGTCGTGTGCCTAAAGTCATCACAGATGGTTCAGACCTCAACAACAGAAGTTAAAGACGTGCGCTAGCGCTCCAGACAGCTGGACATACGTTGAGCCGCTAAACTCTGACCGTATGTCTTTTTACCGCTCGATCGACGCCACCATCTGATATTTTGAGGATTTATTCTTTAAAAAAGTAGCGCGGAGTTCGAGGTGAAGACTCGCAGTATAAACAGCATCTCCAGCGGTTCACGTATGTCTAATAAACATCAGTGGCTGTGATGTTGGATGAAGGACGGCTGAGATGCGAGCGAGTGTCCTACTTTCAGCGTCTGACAGACTGCTTGGCGTCGGATCCAACGGCAAGGACCCTCGCGAGGATTGCCGCCTTCATTCAAAGCAGGGGTGGTCCATTCTCCTGCCTGGTTAAAAATGCACAATATAGTCTGAAAAATTAATTGGAAGGAGAAAATGTATAAAGGAGAAGTTCTATTTCCTGCCTATTAATTTCCTTGCATTTATCTTGTTTTTCCCATTTCTTTCAGTCCATTTCAAGATTTTGTTCTCAACTAATTATCAGTACATTCAAAGAGGGATGCTTTTATTTTATTTTTTGCTGTTTGCTGTTTTTCACAGATTCGGGTCTAAGCAGTCCTGTCAGTGAAGCCGGTTTTGACTATGAAAGTTAGTGCTCACATCTCGCGCTGAGCTTTGGTGTTTTCTTATCTTTTTTTTAATGCGTCTGCCCCACATCCGGAATAATGGGTTGTGTTTTCCGACTACATTTGCATATGACTTTTTTTCCCCCCCTTCACAAACTGCCGGATCTGCGCTAATTTTCACTCCCGTAACCCTGGGAAAGTTAAAAGGAGTCATAATTCAAATGAAACCTAAAACTACATCTCATTAGCACATGCTTTTCCTAAACGAGGTGCATAATTTAGGATAAAATCAAATATATAATCCTATCTTTTGCTTAAAAGACATCAAGGCAACATATAAAAACAAAACAAGTCAAATTATTTTTTCATGCTTTTTAGGTAACCTGACAATTTTTATACTTAAACTGAAATAAAAACGTTATTAATGAATATATTAGCATTTGATATGATTAACACTTTTTCAGTTATTTTCATTCTTACTGATACATAATGATTTACATTAATGCTTATTATTATTTTTGGCAGACATGTAACTGTCTCTATTATCTTTCCAAGTCATATTATTAATATCTTAAGAATATTTTAGTATTTTAATTGTAATATCTTATAATTTAAATCAATAAACAATTATGTTAATATTGTTTTAATATTTATTATTTTTATTTTAATAATTATTAACATTTTTTAATCTTTCGATTAAGTGTTCTTTACTGATAACAAACCTAATTTATATTAATGTTAAATATTATTTATTTTATAATAATACTGATAATTATCTCTACAGTTTTTTTTTATTATTTATTCATTTATTTATTTATATAATAAATGAAATATATATATATATATATATATATATATATATATGAAACAAATTTAAGCAAACAATGTGACTACTATTTTAACTTTAGTTCAGCGTTATGCATCCGTGGGAAGTTAAAATGCAAATGCGGTTAACTGTTTCATCTCAATTATGACTGCTTTTAACTTTCATTCGTAACATGGCTTTTAATTTTTCCTTTTTAATTTGTTTTTCTTTATACTTCTGCTTGTCGATTGCTTTGTTCTCACAGGCTGTTGGCTGCACACTATTAATCCACCGTAAAAGCAGCTGTGTCATGTAGGGACGACTCTGCTGTATAATTTTTACGCAAGTCTCCACACATTCCAGCATCCTGTCCGTTCAGACCCCCATTCCTCTCTCCACCGATGGGGTCGTTCTGCAGGCGGAGATAACGAGCCGAATTAATTAAACCCTCTGCAAACAATAGTCCGATACATCCCTCCGCCCCCCAGCGAGACAGAGGAAAGAGAAACACGACTCCTTTTTTTTCTTGTTTTATGGGGAAATATACTGAGCGCTTTTCCTTTTATATGTAAATGAACAATCGCATAAAATCGTTTTCGCGAACAGCGTCAGCGGATATCAAAAGGATTTGTTATTTGCATCACCTGTCAAGTGCAAATAAGAGACTGAAAATATGTAATTAGACAGTTTGCATCTCTCACGCTCACTGATCTTGGGCTTGATTGCATGGGATAAAAAGACTCAGCAGTGGAGAGAGAGACAGAAATCCTGGCAGAGAGAGCAGATAGGAAATGAACAGCAACAGGAATTTGTCCTTGAGAGAGTTTATATCCAACTGGACCTCGCTTTTAGTGTCTTTTGCATAAATAGTTGAAACTGAACGTAGTTAATTATAAAAACTGATAAGGTCATGCACGCAAAGCCACTTTTGTAAAGTGCATTTAGTGCTTTCATCTCCCACAAAAAGCTAATGTCTTGGATAATCAGTCAATATCGATGTCTAATTTCAATCATCTGACAAAGTTGATTGTGAAAGTTTTGATAACCAAAAAGAAAAAGTCATCTGCAGAGGTTAAAGCTCTTTTTTGGACCCAATCAGATTAAATGTAATTGTTTCTTACATCTTGCAGAGAGATAATACCTGAGAACAAACAAATAACAGCTTATTTATGAAATGGAAAAATGGAGCACGAGTAATTGTTGTTGACACGGAGCAAAGTTGAGGAATGCGTTGACATTGGAAAGTGCTAATCTTCCGAGTTTGTTGGGTTTCGATTGGCCTTTCTCGTTGCATCATGGAGGCTGTTGGCTTTTAGCATGCAGGTCTTATCTCAGCTTGTTTGCCAAAGTTGCCCTTCGCATCTTTTTCGAGAGTGCTCTGGCATATATTACCTTGGTTCACCTTACGAGGGTAAACTGACTCCAGACTATCTCTAAGAGCTTAGCCAGGCTGATGAGAATAACATTTGTGGAGTGAGAAAAGTGTTAGCGTCCGGAGAGTGGACGAGGGAAAAAGCACGAAAGTCTGAAAACTAACAGCTAGAAATTTTTCGAGCCATCCGGAGTGACATTTGCTTCGTTTTTTTGTCATAATGTCTAATCAGCAAGTGTCCTTTCTCAATCAAACCCAAGCCATTTGCAGCGTACAACATTATGAGAAGAAGTGAAATTGAGGATGGCTAATGTGATTATGCAGATTATCCATGCTTAATTTAATCACAGTACTCTTCAAGGAAGACGTCAACGTTTATCCAACTTTTGACCTCGCGTTGAAGAAAGTCCAATGCCCTCTATAAAAATGTTGGTGCCCATTTTAGGAAGAGCTATGTCTGTTTTCTGCCATAATCCATTACTAATTCATAACTGGATTAACTCCACAGCGAGAGGCCTAGGAAGTTTTCGGTCTGAGCAAACAGCAAAACTAGTGCTTGTTTGAGGAAAGGTCTTGTAGGTTGTTGCAGGGATAACATGGGCGACTGCTTCCGTGACATGCTTGCTTAGCTTTGGCTGAACCGAAGCAGAGAACACAACACTTCACTTTGCACCGGTACCATCGGGTCATCCTAACCCAGGCCAGAACTCTCGAACAAACCCCCCTACCTTACCCCGATTACCCCCATCACCGCAAGAGCTTTATTTCCCATCATTGTGCAAATGAAGGATTACATAAGGAAATTATTGCAAGCTTCTGCCAAAAGGAAAGCTGTTAGAAATATTAAGGCTAGAGGTTTACTCCAGGGAAAGGCAATATTGTATTTTTCTACCTCTCGCTCACTCGTCTTTTTCGTGTTTAGTGTGGAAGCATTCCATTTTTTTTCCCCCAGAGCAGCAAGACAAAGAAAGCAAGAACAGTAAGTCCATATTTTGGTTACTTGCAAGACGACATGCAAATGAGTCTGTTTATGTCGCCTAGCATAAAATAAAGACAGAAGCTTGTGACCTTTCAAGCTCAAGTCTACGGCAAACAGTCCCCGAATGCCAGAATAGGGTTAGGCTTAGCCCAATCTTGCTCCTGGAGGGCCACTTTAGTGAAGAAAGTACCTGCCTAGAAGTTTCTAGTAATCCTGAAGACCTTGATTAGCTGGTTCAGGTTAGTTCAATTTGGGATTAAAGGGGTCATGATCTGCCTTTGTTTATTTTGTACTGTTCTCTGAGGTCCACTTATAATGTTATCAAGATTTTTAAATTTAAAAAAAATCATAATTTAGAAGTAATCTGCTATTTTCTGTCCTGTTTTTAACCCCCCTCATCAGAACGCTCTGTTTGAATAGCCGTGGAGGATTGTAGACTCAGAAAGAAACGCCCACTGCTATGATTGGCTAATAGTTGTGTATGTTTGACAGCGTACATTCCTCATAGATGGACGCTGCTGTGATTTAGGTCAAATACGCCTAAATAACGCAATACATATCAAAGGATCTGTAAGAAGAGACAAAGCAATAGTGATCACGTAATGAAAACAGTTACTCACACTTGTGTTACGACATTACTGTCGGATCCAATATAGGCGGCACAGCATCGTCTTTTAGTTTCAGTCTTTTTGAACATCCCACGTTGAATTGGTTCTTGTTTGTAAGCGAATCTGCGGTAAAATGAAGTGAACAAAGGACCAAGTTCTTACTGACGCGGTCTGGATCTTGATTAAAAATAAAGCTCATTCACTCTTTCCTAATGTTAGGATCAGAAGGAAGTCAATGCAAAGACTGTTTTTTCCACAACTTGCTACTGAACAGTGTCTTTTTGTCTTCGGAGCATCTTTAACGTTTGGTTTCTGCATAGACCTGCGTGATTTTGATGTAGAATCGGTGGGCGGGGCTAAACAGGCAGCAATGTAGAAGCAGGCATTGATGATCTTCTGTGGAGGCGGTGCTTATCCACACTATTACATCATAGAGTAGAACATTCCACAAGCTGTTATTTTGGCAGACTGCCTTCAGTATAAGCTGTTTTTAGACTAACGACAAAGTTTTGAGTTCTGAAGCTCACAGGATGTTTTTATAGTACAATGACCTCTTATATGTCAAAAGATCAAGAGAATTATAGTTTCTCAGTTCATGACCCCTTTAAGATGGGTAGGTGGCCCTCCAGGAGCAGGATTGGTCACCCCTGGTTTAGGGTAACATAGGGTTAACCTTACAGGATACCAACAGGGATACCACTCCCCTATTCCAGATGCAATGTACATAGCTTCAGTCTTATGTGTTTTTGGCCTTTTGTCTCGCCTTGCTGAAATAGAAGTTTTTGCATTTGATTAAATCTATTACGTTTCAGCTCTGCAGACATGAACGTATTTCTCTAGGGCAGATCTTGGGGGTTGTTTCAATTTATTGTTCCTGTGACTCAGTTTGGAAGGAGATTTGTTTGGTTTCACAAAGGCAACCAAGCGCATTATTCCCCTTGTCTTAGCATGCTGAGGACAAACGTATGGTTTGTCTTACCAACTGAGTATATGAAGCATCCTCCTGCTCGTCGTTTTTATCTACAGCGGAGTGAGAAAGAAGAAATTTCATACCGCAGAGCTATTAGGAAACATTTGACCCGCTATCATTTTTGTAACTGGTCTGGGGTTTTTGTAGCACCTTAGCAATCATCCTTACGTCTTTTCCTACATAAATGCAGCTCGTTTTTCTGTATTAGGATGAACCTGATTGGTACAATTGATGATGTAGAGCTCTGGCCTGGTCACACTGTGTCTCTAACATCACCCATTGTTCCTCACCTCTTTGTCTCACCTGCTTGGGTGTCGTCCCCCACCCCGATCCCGTTTTCTCCACCAAGTTTTGGGATTTGGCTTCTAACTATCTTTTTTGGCCCCATTGGTCTTTCTGACCTTATCTTTCTTTCTCCTGATTGGTGCACAGGTATGATGAACCATCCGCCAATACCCATCTCTGAGCTAGCTGAGCACACAGAGCTACTGAAGGCCAACGACAACCTGAAGCTCTCCCAGGAGTATGAGGTACTGCATATTACACCATTTTATGTTACGAATAAGATTGTTAGGCATCTCAAAAGACATTGCACTTACATCAAGTGGGTTTTCTTGCTAAATAAATGCCGGTGAATTGTTTTTAGTGTTTGCATTGGCAGTTACTCACGTGCCACGGGGTTTTGCAGTGGCACGGATGTCTCGGATGGGAGTGCTGGGCTTGTAAACGTAGCGGCTGCTGATTAGCTTTCGCTATTGCTGAATCAGCCTTCATTTGCATAGAACAAATGTCATCGTCCATCTTAAATCACAGCGTGCTATGGCAGCACTGCCTTCAACACCCCCAAATGGCTCCCAGCATGAACCAGACCTGATATCTCATGAGCACGCTTGAGTTGAGCCAGCCCGCTATCATTTTTGGGACATTGGTTTAGCATATAGATTAGCATTAGCTGCATATGCTAACCCACTGAAAAATGTCATTCATAAGCAGCTAGGCTTGAGTAGTAGTTTGTAGAATAGGCCATTTCTGACCTCGGCCACCTGCGGAAAGGCAGTAAACAATGGCGTAATCTGGTAAAATCACCTTCTACCAGATATTAGTTGATAGTTACACAAATTGATTTGAAAAAATTGCTCTCCTCTGGCTTTGTAAATAAGTCATTCTGCTGAGGAAAGTGCTTGGGAATTGCTGCTCTAGAAGAAAAAATTGGAATGAGTGTAGTTTTTGGTCATCACGGTGCATTAGCATCCTAAAAGTAGCTGTTAAAACAATGAGTGAAAAACTGGGCTAGAGAATAGAAAAAATGTTAGAGATGGAAGCTGATTTGAAGCAGAAAAAGATGCTTGGTGCCAGTGTTGGGCAGTAACTAGTTACAGTGATAACATTACTTTTTGCAGTAACTAGTAGTGTAACTAATTACTAATAAGATTTCAGTAATAATATTACAGTTACTATCCATAAAACAGCTCATTACTTAGTTAGTTTTGTTGCCTCAGTTCCTACTGATTTGAAGTCCAACAATCCAGTAATTCCTAGAGTTATTTTCATAATTTTCACGACTCATGAACATCAATGAGCAGAGCAGCAAGCAAGCTTGAAATATGAAAAAGCTTACATTCAGAGGATGGAAATCCCTCTGATCCTGATATAAATTGTATAAAATCTTTTTAGAGAACAAAACATTTTCTTATGAAAGTTATGTGATTTCTTTTGATAAAATACATCATGGAATATAACTGTATATGTGCAACAGAAATTATGGCTACAATTAGCTTCAAGCTACACATGACAATTAATGAGATTAATACAACTTAAACGTTGCTATCAGTCACCACTGAGTGTTTGCAATAACTTCTGACTGCGATCCAAAGTGGATTTTGGTCAAATGATGAGGCAGAAATATATTGTTAGTAACATTTTGGGGAAGATATGCAATTACAACTTCTATGGGGCGTGAAAGAAAAGTAATGTAACTAGTAGTGTAATTAATTACTGTTACCAGAAAGTAATAAGTAAATTAATGATATTAATTTTTAACGGAGTAACTAGTAATGAGTAGTATATTACATTTTTTGAGTAACTAGCCCAACACTGCCTTCTACCAGATATTAGTTGATAGCTTCAGAGTTACAGAAATTGATTTGAAAAAAGTTGCTCTCTGGCTTCATAAATAAGTCATTCTACTGAGGAAAGTGTTTGGAAACTGCTGCTCTAGAAGAAAGAATTGGAATGAATGTAGTTTTTGGTCATCCTAAAAGTAGCTGTTAAAACAGTGAGTGAAAAACTGGGCAAGAATATCGAAAAAACCTTAGAGATGGAAGCTGATCTGAAGCAGAAAAAGATGCGTAGTGCAAGGGGTTTTGCTCAGATATGAGGATGTGGGTTGGGAGTTATGCAAAAGCATGCTGTGGATTACCAAACTCCAGATTATGTCATCACGCTTCCATCCATACGTGATCCGTTAGATCACAGCACAGTGTGGCATTTGGCTTGGAGGAGAACCAAACCAATCCAAGCAGTGTGCGTTGAAACCCGTGAGCGGTTTGCAGAGTAGATGATCAGAGAGACGGGTTCGAGAACACGGACAACCTGTGGAGGATCCGTGCTCTGTTATTTGTGCCTGTAATCATGGCAGGGTAAACAGTTACATCAAAACCCTCATTGTGGGTTATTTAGTCCCAGTTTCAGCATGCAGAGACGGTTGCCTAAATGAAAACATCCCTCAAGCTAGAAGAGCTGGGACGGAGCCATTGCCCAAGAACAGGCTCGGAATCATAATGGAATACTAAATTACCCCGACAGGGGAATAGAATATTTATTCAGAAATTCTCATATTGGGAACGTGGCGGCATTTATCTTGCTGGCGTCAGATAATTCACTCTCTCACAGGAAGGAACGGACTCTTTTATCAGCATTTCCTTTGCTATTATTCACTGTCCACGACAAAGCTACCTGGCCGAACGCTGGTGAATATTTAAACGATAGCAGACGGCTTTTAATTACACTTTAATGTGCGGCGGGAGGACTTTTATCTCGTTGCGAATGTTTATCCTGCCCACTTTTTCCGTTAGTTTTAGTCCTCCCAGGCCTTGTGGCCTCACTCAACCCTGCTTTTCTGAATGTTGAACTCTTTTCTGTTTCTCCACCTTCTTCTGATGTTCTAGCGGATGCAGACTCACTCTCTTCTTGCATTAGTATTCATGCCAGCGATGCTGAGGGATTGGGAAAAGCCCTGAGGGTTGCTTTACTCCGTTTTCTCTTTCCACAGTCCATCGATCCGGGTCAGCAGTTCACCTGGGAGCATTCCAACCTGGAGGTCAACAAACCCAAGAACCGCTACG
>JAFVLL020004807.1:0-28516 GCA_021397915.2 Tor tambroides | reverse complement strand
CTACTGTTAGTGTTTAGTGTTATCTGTATGCACCAAGGGTCTGAGAGTAACGCAATTTCAATTCTCTGTATGTATGTACTGTACATGTGGCAGAACTGACAAAGCAGACTTTGACTTTGATTAGATTGTCTTCCCACTCTGACTGAATATTAAAAAAAGATATGGGCTGTGTTTCCCAAAAGCATATTAAGCCTAAGTAGATTGTAGATTCATTGGCACCGAAAGTCTCTATGAACTTATGATGCTTTTGGGAAACGCAGCCCTGGTTATGTAGCTAGACAAAATGTTTTAAAAGTGTGTTTCCAAAAAGACATTTTAATCAATAGAAGCTTTCATTTGAACAGCTTTAAAAGCTGACACTTGACATAATTTTCACAGCCCTTATCTCTGCACTTGGTCAAATCTAACTCTTTTCTTAATGGAAGAGGAAAAAATTTCACAAGCCTTAAGGCTAATTGCCCTCATTCTGACCAAAAGAATGGCCCCCCGAGAGACTGAGAGTGCCTTTTGTGACAAATAAATGCACACAATGCATACAATTAATGGAGGTTTAACTGTGGGTAAGGACTAATTTTTTCGTCCTTTTCTTCCAATCACATCTCAGAGACAAGAGAACTTTCTAGCAATTACCTCTCCGTTACCATGGTTATTACGAATATTTCCAGGTTATTTATGCTCAGAGTGCCAGTCACACAGAAGACTCACCCATTAATTATCTTAACCAGGTTATTTTCACAGACTGCAATGTGATTATAATCACAATTTCAGAGCTTGTAGATTACAAAAATGGCTTTCTCTCAAAGTGGCCAGCCTTTGCATCATCAAACAGACAGAACCACAATAGACCTTCCTTTGACAATGTCATCGCCACCTTTATGACACATGAATGGGGCTATGAAAGAGCTGTTTAAAATTTCCAACATTCAGCTGCTGTGGAAGAGCCTGATTAAAAGCACAATCTCAGAACGACAGATATCTCTTGGCATTATTTACAAAGTAAACCTGTCAGCTGCATTGCACATGGTCTGTAACATCTGTTCTCAGAGGAGTCTTTTTTATGAGACAGCTTCGCCTGGCCGTACGACACCACCTTCAAAATTTTGATGTCTGAGCAGACATAATTGTGATTGTGCTGACAACAGAGCCCACCCTCCATTTATTCCACAGCAATCTTCAGCTTTGTGGCTGTGAGCCCATTCGTTGTTTTGTTTGCCGTGAAGCATCTTCGAGCAGATTTCCCCAGGATCACCCAGTGCAGTGGGAGCTGGCAAATTGATTCTTACGATGTTTACCTTTCCCCCATCTTAATAATTAACCCATAAATTAGCCATTGTCTGGCTTTAAGTCCCTCTGAGGTGTTCCTGAAATGAGCTGGTTAATTACCTTATAATACCTCTGGCTATGAGCCATGAATGAGGAAAGCTGTACATCATTTAAAAGCATCTTAATAGCATCTCCTGCTTTTCATGTTAGCGAACCGAACAGCAATCCTGCAGATGATGATGATGGCGGGGAATGTTCTTTTAGAGGTGAAGTGTGTAATTTTATGAAAACATCCCAGTTTCATGGGGAGAGACAGCTATATGTAAGTTGCTACGATGTTGCACCACATAAGTGTGAGTAACTGTTTTCATTACGTGATCACTATTGCTTTGTCAGTTATTACTGATTGTTTAATATGTATTGAGTATTTATGCGTTTTTAACCTAAAACACAGCAGCATCCATCTGTGAAGGATGTAGGCTGTCAAACATTCACAACTGTTAGCCAATCATAGCAGTGGGCTATGTTTAACTCTGAGTCTACAATCCGCCACACCTATATTGCCTTTATTCAAACAGAGCATTCCAATGAGGGGGGTCAAAACAGAACACAAAATAGCCTATTACTTCTAAATTATGATTTTTTTTTAATGTAAAAACCTTGGTGGACCTCAGAAAACAGTACAAAATGAGGCAGTTCATGACCCCTTTAATTAATAAACATTAGCTATTTTCTTCAGTAATAACGAATCTTTATATTAAATAATTATTTTATTTTATTTCATAAATATAATTAAAAAAAATGTATTTCTCAGCTTAAGTTATAAGGAGTTGGCCAAGGAGCTGGTTATCAGGAGTTGAGCAGCTACTATAAATTTAAATGAAATTTACATTCAAATGCTAATGAATTAGCAGTAATTCAGGAATGAGCTAACCTGCAGTGTTATTTTAGTATTATTCAAATACGTTTGACCGACATGCAAAGCAACCAATCACAGTTTGGCTGGTTTTAATATTGTGTTTAGATAAGATTGATAACAGATTGGCGTGCATCTAATAAGTTTTTAATTCAAGAAAAATGTGCAAGTTTACTGCAACAATGGTGAACAATTTTGAAAACCCAGCATTTAGTTGATCCTGATAATTGCTCATTGTCAAACTTGCAAACATGACTGCTTACTTCTTCCATGGCGGGGTTTGTCATCAAGACGGCTTTGTTTCTAGTCAGACCGTTAAAAAATGTGACACACGTTTTCCGGAAATCCTGTCAAATTCAACCAATCAGATGATGACTTTGAAACTCCCAAAGTGTTTCCCATTTTGTGTGCATTGTGCATCAAACGTTCAGCCAATGGCCCGTGGACTGAGACTACAGCAACACTGGCTCGACCAATGGTGTGAGTTTGGGGGTGGGACTATCTGTTTGCCAATCAATAACAGACGGAGGGAAAGTTTAAAAAAACCTGTCATTATTTTTGAAGTTCTAAAATTTCACACTTCATCTTAAAGATGTACACAAACATTCCATTAAATTGGTTTTAGCACTTTGTTTACAGAAGAAATATAGAAACTGTGCTTTGTTGTGAAAGACGGACTGACAGCTGAACATCTTTTTGTTTATGCTTCAGTTTTCAAAAAGAGCTAATGGCTGCTTTTCTCTGATACTTACAATGGATGTGACAATAGGTAAAGTGTTAAGAATCCTTTTGTAACGACACAAACATCTTTTGTCATGATTGTTCTATAAATGTCTCATCTGGCTATCAAGGGCCCTTTTCCTCAGCAAAGCAGCCAACTGCCTGACCCTTACCCCTTCTCTTCACTGTGCCTGAAAACCAAAACAAATCAGAGAGCATTCAGACAGAGGCTCACTTGAAAGATGAACCATTGATAGCTGAAGAGTAGTTACGTTTCCTGCAAGAGAGGGATAATCACTGTACGCTAGATGAAGGTACGCAAAACAATAGTTGGTTCTCAGATTGGAGTTCAGCCTCCAGGGGGAGAAGACAGGCAGCATCCCTCCCCCACCAGTCTCTCCACATGCTTAGAAGTCTCAGAGCGGTTGAAGAGCTTCTCTCGACCACGTCTGCATTCCTCACAAGCTTCTGCTCTCACCCTGCCGCTCCTCAGCCATGCTAACATGCCAACATGCTGCTACGTCTCCCCGCTGTGCAACTGAGATACGACACAAAAAAGGGTACCACTGAGTTACAGCATCACCCTGTTTGAGGGAGGGGTGTTATTATTTGCCCTTCTTGCCTACGCTCAGCAGAGAGTGGAGGCCTGCAGGTGGGGAATCAGATGTTAAGGAGCCCAAGGCATCTCTTACCCTGGATCGCTCTACTGGGCTGGAAAGGTCACACGTGTCTTTTTTACAACAACAGAATGCTGGACGAATGCCCGTTCTAGAACTGTTCTGCATCTTTACACTGGCCCTAAAACTCTCTTTCATTGTAATCAACAAAAACCATTTAGATTGGAAACAACACAGCAAAAATGTTAAATCTGTTTAAATATGTTCTCAAAAGTCTTCAGCCAATTTATCTTCCCTGTCCATCTAAAATAAAATATTATTTACAAATATCATATAAAAAGGTGAATTTATTAATTATATCTAAATAATTTTTGATTGAATTAAAATGTATCTGATCATATATACTATATAATATAAATACACTACTGTCAAAAGTTTGGGGTCAAATATATAAATATATATATATATTTTATTTTTTTTTTTTTATTTTTTTTTTTTTAGAGAGAGAAATTAATATTTTTATTCAGCATTAAAAGTCACAGTAAAGACTTTTACGTTGTTACAAAAAATCTGAAAGTTTTCTGAAAGAAATGCTATGTTTCGCAATTTTCTACCATGAATCCTGAAAAAAAAGTATCAGTTTCCACGAAAATATTGATAATCGATAATATCAATATATATAAGAAATTAATAATAATAAGAAGAAATGTATTTGACCAAATCAGTGTATTAAAATGATTTCTGAAGGATCATGTGACATTGAAGACTGGATTAAAAATTCTGTTGAAATTTCAGCTTTCCATCACAGGAATAAAGTACATTTTAAAATATATTAACATAGAAATGTTATTTTAATTCAGAATTCATAATAACATTTCATAATATTACTGCTTTTAATGTATTCTTTAAAAGAAATGCAGCCTTGGTGAACAAAAATATGATATTCTCTCAAGACTGGTAAAACTCTAGCCAGCCACTTCATTTCCATTTAAAATAAATTTATATTTGATTACTTACAAACAAATTCATGTGTGAATTGTATTGAATGTAACTAATAAAGGTTGCATCAAGGGCAGCCTGTGATATCAAGACACTGAATTAAATTACTTTGGATTTTAAAATATGTTTGCAAGACTCATAAATAAGAACCACAATGTACTTTGTTTATCTGTGGGAAGGTTATATCATTTGGCTGGTTCTGAGGTTCCATACAGGAAGATAGAGTGACTGTGAGAAGTACTGCATGATAACATAAAAGGGAATAATGGAGATGTGCGCAAGGTCTTTGAAAACTGCTGAAGGCCCGTGATGAAATGAAGGCACTCTTGCTTGTGATTTGAAATGTTCAGGAAGCAGAATGGAGGGGCGTTGTCTTCTCTCACATAATGCGCTGAGTGGAATGCGAAACCTGCAGTGATGATCCAGAAGAGATCTGCATCCACAAAAAGACACCATATCACTCAGAAGCGCTGCCCCCATGTTTATACCCCAGCACTTTCATCTCATGCCGCGTGCATCATATCACCATGAGAAGGAGGAGGGCAGAGACTCGGAGCACTGATATGGGCTCTACCCCCCCTCGCAATCTCTCTCCATCTCTTTTGCAAGTGCATCATAAAAATGGGGGTTTTGCTGGAGTAAATTAACAAGAGCCCTTGATATGCAGATCAGCGCCTATTAATCAAAGAAATGAGATTAGGATTTCAAATGGGGATGAAGAAAGCCTCCATTATCTTGCTGGAGTGTCATGTTTAATAACGTGGAACGGCGCTGTAATTCACAGGCACGGCAGGCCCAGGAGGAGAGACCAACCCTCGGCAGGCCCCTGCTCTGCGTCAGGTGACCTTGAAGGCTCGCGCTATGTGAGGGGAAACACTCGACGTAGAGAGGGAGCGTGGAGGAGAGGGGAAGAGATAGAAGGGAATCAAAAGAGCATGTTCCTACGGGAAAGTGGAGGCCCTGCTCATTTGGCTTTGAAGTTAAAGTGTCTTGCCGTGCTCGGTGGGGCCGGGTCTACGCAGCACATAAATAATGGCTGGCTAAATGTAGAATCTGCTCATTCATGCAGCTGGCGAACTGACAGAACGGTCGGTGTGCGTGTGCAAGGCATGAGGTGGATGCACAGGTTCATCCACACACAAAGAAACATGCACACATTTGCACAAAAACACATTTACATTACCGTTTAAAAGTTTGGGGGTTGTATAAAATTGATAAAATGTGACAGTAGAAACATTTATAATTCATATTTTAAATAAATGGTGTTCTTTTGAATTTTATATTCATCAAAAAATCTTGGAAAAAAAAAGTATCAAGGTTTCCACAAAAATATTAAGCAGCACAACCGTTTTCAAAATGGTTAATAAGTAATGTTTCTTGAGTACCAAATTAGCATATTAGTATGATTTCTAAAGGATCACTGAAGACTGGAGTAATGGTGTTATTTTAAATTCTTACTGTATATTTGATCAAAAAAAATGTTTTGATGAGCATAAGAGACTTCTTTCAGTATATGCGAATGTTTGTGCACATCTATAAAAGTGAAACTTTGCTTAAAGAGAGATGAAAGTAAAAAGGCAAAAAGATTTAATAGCTGGTGTGGAATATCATATTAATAAGGATACTTTTAAAATCTCACTGAATGTAACATCGATAATAACTCACTGTATCAGGTATATGCACATACAGTCCTCTTCCTCCTTCAAAAAACAAGAAATTTCATTTGTTAGACAGATCTTTCAAAAAAAAAAAAAAAAAACCTTGCTCTGACTGAGTTAAGCAATTTTAAGTTTTAGGATCATGATTTAATTTATTATAGATCAAATCTAATTTAAAAGTTATCTCTCCTTCAGAAGTCACAGGGTAGATTTTAAACTGCTGTTGTATTTCACTGATGTTCTTATGCATTTAAATGATCTTTGGATTTTCAAGTTTAATAAAATATGTACACTAGCATTAAAACGTTTGGAGTCTGTAAGATCTTTCTTTGAAATAAATACTTTTATTCAGCAAGGATGCATTAAACTGATCAAAAGTGACAGTGAAGACATTTAGAATATTACAAAAGACTTCTATTTCAAATACATGCTGTAAAAAAAATTGCACTGACCAAAACTTTTAAACAGCAGTAGGGCTGCACGATATTGGAAAAAACCCACATTGCGATATTTTGTTTTTCTGCGATATATATTGCGATATGAAAATTTTATGTGTTTTGTTGTTTGATTAACATTCATGACACAGAAAACAGGAACATTAAACTGCTGTGAATATAGGTACTGTTACACATCCATTTTCGTTGTTTACCTTCACCTAAGCCATAAGCAACTGTGTTTACAAGGAAACTTACAGAGACATGCATTTTTACATAATTTCGCGCGTATGTCTCATTTCAGGCACAATTAGACGCGGAAGTGACCAGAATTCAGTGTTCACGTGCATCTGCGTGGCTCTCACCTTGTCAGCACTTGACGCGACAAAATACTGTAGAACCCATAACCAGTGACGATGCTGTCTGTCTACACTGCATGCGATGCACGGCGCGACAAATTCCTGCTCTATCCCGGTCTAAATCCCCGCTCTAACTGATGCCTCGCTCTATTTATGACATACTGACACAAAGTTCAAACAGATTGTAATAACAGCTTGTCGCGTCCAGTGTAGACAGACTTTGGGGCTGTTCACAGGCTATCGTGTGGAAAACGCCAGCCGCGCCGCCTCCTTCTTTCCCAAGGGCTCAGGAGCTAGCGTCAGAAGCCTGCCGCGTTAAGCAACCGTGACCTGCGCTCTCTCGACGACGCAGTTTCAGCAAAGGTTAAATGGATTTCCAGCACTGAAAATCGCTTGCAGTATCTCTGCTACTAAATTTATTTAAAAATGGATATCTCTGTACAGCTGTCGCGTCGCAGTGTCTGTGTGTGAGCAAAGAAAACAATCAGTATAAATATAACGATCAGTATAGGCCTACTAAACATCGCACATCCTGCGATGTGACTATCGCGGATGCGCACATCGCGATATCGATGCTGAAACGATATATCGTGCAGCCCTAAACAGCAGTGTATTAACTTGAGTCTATGTCGTCTGATATCACTAGCCTTTCCTTCATACTCAGTTCATCTAGGGGATCGCAATTTAATGACCCTACAAGAAAACAGAGAATAATATTTGCAGACCCCTACAAAGTTTGTGTTCTAAAACCTTTAACCTGATTTTGTTACCTTTTGTTTTGTTTGCTACCTTTTGTTACCTTTATTGTTTTAAAAGATTACTATTCTTAGTCTTTTCAGAATGTAAAATTTACAAAATATTTATGTAACATTATTAAATTGTTTTCATATATATTTTTCTAAATATTATCTTTCATTTTTATTATATTTAGTATTTTTTTAACATTTAGTTATTTTATTTTACCACACACCTCTGATAGGTGCTATGAATGTGCCTTTATGAATAGTTAGTTAGATTATTTCCAACATCTTTTTTAATGACTGCTGACAAATGAACATCTCAAGATTCACCTAAGTTTCAGTTTAAACATTTTCTAAGTAAAACCAAAGAGTGCTACAATTATCCCTGCTCTAGCCTACTGCTAAGCTCTTAAACACGGCCTTAAACACTGAGTTGTTTCACTGCCCTGCGCACAATTGATTTTGACAATCTTTTCGCCATTGGGAAAAACACATAACTCACTGATGACTGTGGGCCTGCACTCCTCAGCTCCTTGGGAACCACAGAAATTATGCTAGCATTAATGTTTAATACTGCCAGGGACTCAAGAGATGCACATGTGTGCAAGGTCCTTTGTCTTGGTGTCAATGAAATGTGCTTCTATGCAAGGCAAAAATCATTTCAAATGGAGGACAAGGAGAGAGAGAAAGTGCTTCACCTTGGTCACCTCATGGTGAATAATGCAGAAAGGGGGGAAAGATGACGACTGGGCCTGCACAAACAGACCAGGCCTCGGTAAGGCCAGGCCCACTGAGAGCTGACCCACACAATTTCCTTACATCTGCTCAGTGTATTGGAAACAACATTCTGCAGTCTTAGAACTGCAATTATTGAGATGTATGTGTGCTTACTGCATGTAATCAGATAAGTGTTTCCGCTCCTAGCAGGTATTAACGGGACAGTGCACACAATAATAAAGTTACCAATAACAAAGCCATTATCTACACACCTGTATAGTTTTCTGTGGGTCACAAAACAAAAAAGAACTTTGAACAATCATAATTTAGACATTTAACATCCCTGCTGAAAACAAAAAGAGTCATAGCTGGTTGGCTGGTCTCAGTTGGTCTCCCAGCCAGGTTTAGCAAGTTGGTTTTAGATGGGTTTGGACCACTTTATTAGTAAGGACAATGACAATTCGGTGGCCATGCGCTTCAAGCTCCAAAAACGACAAAAAGCACTATATAAAAGTACCATAAACCTATTTCATAAATCTCACATGCTGTTTTCCAGGTCTTCTTGGGCCATACTACAGAGTTAGTTGTGTAAGGGAAAGTCCAACATTTTAATCACATCTTAGCCTTCTATATCAAATACTGTCTAAACAATGCCATTACCTTTGATAATGGAAACCAATGACTCTTTGTGTTTGGTTTTATGTTATAAACATACAGATTGGTCGCTGCTATGAATTGTGAACAGAAATTACCTGAATGTATGTAGTTTGCAGCCTGAATTTCATTCGATGAGCTGAAATGCGACAAAATAACGGCAAGAAAATATTTCTTTCCACTGATATGTCCTCTCGAGCTACACGCAAAAAGATAGGCTACAAGGCCACCCGTTGTCCGATTCACAAGTAAATGACTCTTAAGAGTCGGTTCTTTTAATGAATCGTTCAAAACATTAGCCAATATTCGTAAAACGTATCAGTATTATTATATTTCATATGGCAACATGTATTTAAAGATTTTGTAACAAACAGTGTTTAATAAAACACGCACCTATATATGTATAAAAGTGTGGGTTAGTAATATTTTTTAAAGAAACCTACTTTTATTCAGCATGCCACAGAAATTAAATTGATCGAAATTAAACATGTTGAGATGTTACAAAAATATTTCTGTTTCTAAAACATTCTGTTCTTCTAAACTTTCCATTCATCAAAGAATCCTGAAAGAAAATGTTTATACAAAAATATTCAGCATGCAGTATTTATTTACAACATGTTGTAATGGCTGTTGAAAATTCAGCTTTGCCATCACGGGAATATAAATTATTTTAAAATATATTATATACATATATAATATGCAGCCTTGGTGAACATAAGAGACTTCTTTTAAAAACATTAAAAATAAAAGGAAAATAATGCCCCTAAACTTTTTAACGTTGTATATACATTTCTTAAATGTTATTTTGATAACCTTATGCACAAATGTTAGGTCATGACATAAATTTAAGCAAGGATCAGCTTGAAATAGCGTTGTTATTGCCTGATGATGACAATGATGACCTTAAGCCTAGAATAAGAGGGGAATAATTAGTTGCACATGATTTCAGCAGTCTGATAAAGCATGACATTATCCAGGTCAAAACTGTCTGTGAATCAAAAACAGGACAGAAAATCAGTGTCCTTATCAAAAGACCCCAGGACAGCCACAGGCTGTGTAGTATGAGCACATCCCTGCGCAATACCTGTATTTAGAGCTTTCCCCGAAAACTTGTGCCATACTAGCTGAAAGGAGTCATCCACAGACCACCGCTGCCTTTCCAAAAGCATCGACGGCATATGGGATGCATGACACATGCATTGTTGTACTGCATGTGTGTCTCAGACTCAGCTTTTATACCCCACTTTACATTATAGAATAGTATAAGACAGATAGGTTCTCTCTCTTCCTTAATAAAACACCATAAAATAACCTCCCCTGTGAGAAACGTGATCAATGAGCAAATGAAACTGAGCCATGTGTTCTGACAAACTGATCTCTTAATATGTACATTAAGCACATAAATAACATATATAAGTTCTGCAGTCAAGTCTAAATGAAGAACTGCACAAGAAGTCAATTTCAGCATATGCTAAGATTTTAATAAAAGATAAATACACATGAGTATTACCATAGTATTAAAATACATTTGTCTTGAGGAATGAATGAACTCTTTTGTTTGCTGCATTACCATGTACATGTACTTTGTCAAGTACTTCATAATTTTATCCAGTCCTTGTTTAAGTGTTGCATGTGTGTATATTCTTTTATTTTTATTATATTACTATATGAATGGTGATTACTTTCTACTATATTTTATACCAGACAGCAGTACTTTTTTGTAAGGATCTTCTGTAATTTTAATGAAAATATGTGACAAGTAAGACTATTTATGTCCCTGTCATGTTTTATTCTTCCTATAGCCTACATCATTTAACAAAAACAAAATAATTACCAAATTTATAATATGGTCTAATGTCTGCTTTCTTAAGATAAGGAGCACAATTAATCAACAATGCTTCATCACAACATCCTTTATGTGTGTTTGTATACAGGTCAGGTCAGATCAGGTTGTCTCTTCAGCACTCTTTCCATAAAACCCTCACTACTATCCTGAGCAGACCTTCCTGCAGTCTGAACTGAAACACAATAACACCAGCGTGAGGACCTCACATTAGCCCTCCACCTCGCTGACACCACATCCGCCAGACCACTCTGATCATGTAGTGGCTGCGACCGCTGCTGGAGATTCTCAGGGAAGCTGAGTGTGGCAGTGGCTGAGCTTTGCTAACCTTCTTGTTAACCCTGACTGTGGGATGCATGAAGAGTCGCCACGTTGATGGCACTGTGGGGAATGTAAACTTCAACAGGTGAAATGCAACCTGGGCTCATTTTGTCAGATGGCTGACATGTTGGAGAGGAGCTTGTGCTGCTTTTATTTGAATGAGAGACAGGTGAGAGCTTTCACATATTCATATGGATGCAATGAATTCTTCAAACTGCCTTAACGCTGAGGCACAAACCTATGGCTGTTCTGTGGAGATACATTGCTCGCAAATAAAATGCTATTTTTGACAAGCTATCAATAGAGCAAATAATAAAACTGCATTACATTTAAGAGGTAATTTAGAAGAGCACTGCAATTTTAGATGGCTATAATGCTATCTAATTTTATGCAGGAGTCTAGAATGTTCCAGTGCAAAATAGTCCGCAATTCCATGCCATTACCTTCCCCTGCAATGAAAGGACATTTTCACTGTTTTGACACATGTCACTCAGGTGACAGGGTGTTTGCCCAGTATTTTTGGAGTAGGCCTACACTTGCTTTTCAGAGCTGGCTGGAACAATTTTTCAGGAGAAATCTTTGATTTTCCAGCGTGACAGGTGTTCACTCTTGTGTGCCATTCAGAATTGATTCGAGAATGCCTTTTGAATTCCAATTCAATTGCTAACTTTGAACTGAGGTAGCAAATACAACGCAGAATTGCAATTTAATTTAAATGTAATGAAGTAGAATTCAAAGAAATTGAAATTCAAAGAAATTCTCACACACACACACACACACACACACACAGTATAATTAAATAATGTATTGACTATTATGTATTACATTTCAATATACATATATAGTGCCTTTTAGAGGTAACATACAGTATTTTAAAAAGGCATAGGTTTAAGACCTGGTTAGAAGAGGGCAGCTGTAGAGAAGGCAGAGCCCCAAATAAGCCACTCCCCCCAGCTACACTGTGATTGGTTGACCTGATCCAATGAGTGGTAAAACAAATGAAGTGTCACAGTGGGAGATTAGATAAATAAGTGAGTGAGGAGCAGAAGGTGGACTCGGGTTTATTTCAATTTGGCCAGATCACTAGAGCGTTGCAGGGTCTCAATCCCTAATGACCAGAGGGGGATGGGAGTGTAGAGATTGTATGGACTCTGTTTGGAGGAGTGGAGTATACACAGACAAATGGATATGAGATAAAGGATTAAACAGAGTCCTTAAGACAGTCTCAGTCGCCACATTGGGGATCAATGGATGACATATTTTTATTCAAACAATCATAGTAATATATATATATATATATATATATATATAAATCTCCATTCTATCATGCCATCTTGATCTTCTTGGAAATGTAGTTCTGATAATAAAAGTTACTAAACAAAGCGATCAGGCTTAAGGCATAGCCAAGCACTATAATATTCATGGAGTCAGGAAAGTCACAGTCAGCATAGAGGTTGAATCCAGTGTGAATGGTCACAATGAAGAACTGGAGCTGAGGGGGACAAAGAAAGTCAGTGATACAAAAGTGACTGAGCGTTTATGTTAAATTATTATTTCCTTAAAAAAAATCATATTTAAAGTCTCACCAGCTGAAGCGAAGTTAGGTAGTGTTTCCACCACAAGTACTTATGCATTTGGGGGCCCAATGCTGCCAGGCCATAGTACATATACATCACCACATGAACAAAAGAGTTTATAAGGCCAATAAGGAACGCTGAGGGAGAGAGAACATCTTTAGTAAATCATTCTCTGCCTTGGCACTTCAGAACATATGGCGCTCTGAATAAAATAGCAAACATCCATGAGATATTTTATCAGTTGCCTAACATAAAGACAATACCACATGCATTTCACGATACTTTCATCGTCTATTTCTTAAGCAATACATCATCTAGTGGTGTCAGAGTGCTACTGCATCTAAATCAACCCCCAATGTGGAGAATCACATTTAGGAGCTGAAAAAATTCTTAACGTTCTTAAAGTTAACTACATTAATACAGTGCGGTCCAAAATATTTTCTTACAAATTATACTGAAATTATAGCATAATTTGAGTGAAAATTAATATGAACATCTCCAGCATGATTTGACATGATCTAATCGGCATCTTAAGCTTCAATAGAAACTTTTGTGCTAGTTTAATACCAGATTTAAATTATATTTTAAATGTGGTCTCAGACTTTCTGGACCTACAATAGTTCAATCTAATAGTTTATGTTACAAAATGACTAGGAATAGTTCATCCAGAAATCCAAGATGTAGATCAGTTGAACAGATTTGGAGAAAGTTAACATTACATCTCTTGATCACCAACAGATCCTCTGCAGTGAATGGGTGCCATCAGATTGAGAGTCCAAACAGCTGATAAAAACATCACAATAATCCACAAGTAATCCACACAACTCCAGTCCATCCATTAACATCTTGTGAAGTAAAAAACTGTTTGTTATAAATTCATTATTAAGATGTTTTTAACTTCAAATCGTTGCTTCCAGCTAAAATAGGAGTGCTCTATCCAAAATACTGCTTTTTCCAGTGAAAGTCATTTTGTCTGAATCAGGAGAGAAATATGCACAGATTAAGCAGTGTTTACAAGGGAAAACAGTCCAAAACATTTCTAAAGAAATATGTCAGTGAATTTTGGTGTGATAAGACAAAAACGATGACGGATTAATAAAGAATTTGTCAATTACAAACATGTAGCTTTTCACTTTAGGTGAGGTTTGGACTCTTATTCTGACAGCACCCATTCACTGCAGAGGATTCATTGATGAGAAAATGATGTAATGCTACATTTCTTAAAATCTATTCTGATTAAGAAACAAACTCAATTATATCTTGAATGGCCTGAGGTTGAGTACATTATATTTTTTGTGTGTGAACTATTTCTTTAAACTTCCTCTACTCAAAAACTTGACTCAACCTTTCTGATAAATATGTGTCTTGATTGAAAGTATAACATTGTAACAACAAGTTGACTGTTGCATGCAATTTAAATAATCTGTCTTACTCCAAGGTAAGAGCACTTACACTGCCCTCCCGCAACATACTTGACCCCTGCCCACCAGTTGAAAATCATGGTGCCGTGATGATACACATGCAAAAAGGTCAGTTGATTGTTCTTCTTCCTCAGAATGAAGAACACCTGATGATAATGACATTTACTTATGTAATAAAACATCATAAGACATTCATAAACAATCTGATATGAAAGGACTAGATTCACTTACTGTATCAGTTAGTTCAATGACTTTGGAGAAGTAAAACCACCAGCACACTCTGGCCATCTGCATGTCATTAAAATTGCATAAAACGAATAAACGCAATATTTATAATAATTATAATTCTTCATCTTGCAGAAATATGAAATTTTTTGGGGAAAAATACAAATAATTTATATAAAAATAATGTGCTTACCCTCATTGCCAATTGAGTTTCAGAGTAGTCAACAGGCTGACACACCAAACTGTAATTTGCCAACCAAGAGGATGCTGTGAACTAAAAGCAAAACATGAATGAATGAATGAATGAATGAATGAATGGGAATTAAGTATTTAATATTTTGTTCTCATACCTCATAAAACATATAAGCAGAAAGACACACCATGGAAAAATTGTAAATAATAAGTAGAGCTCTGATGTTGACTGGTTCTCTGTGAGACATCAGTTTGGGACCAAGCCAGACGATGACAAGGTAAAACAGGAAGATCCCACCGACAGACAGCGGAGAATAAACCAAAAGCCATCCGTCTGTCCTCTTGTCTGTGGGAATGAACGAATTGCTGCATTAGCTCGTTAAATTGCCTGATATAGTGGTTAAAGTAGTTTAGAAAAGTATTTTCATACTGCTTTCGTCAGGACAAATTAGTCAAATGCAGCCTATTTGTATCGGTGCATATTAAGTAAAACAGAACAACTGTTGTAGTTTATTATGTCGGATAAAAACTATAAAGAGCATATTTAAAGTAGAACATCAGACATATAATTGCTGGAAAAATACCTCCGTTTTCTAGGACCCATTGGTGAAATATCTGGAGCCTTTGCCATGTCGACGACGGGGATACAGTCACCTGAGCAATTAATAATGAAAGAGAACGGTGTTAATGTATGGACATATTGTAAAAAGAAAATAAGAAACAAGCAAACAAACTAGCAAGACTAAGCTCTAAAGTAGCCTATTTTAATCAGTCTATCAATATTTGAGAAACTGTCGGCTTAAATAAACGTAAGCGTAAATGCCTTACCATTGCGCTTGATGTTCATTCAGTAATGCCCAAACAGCGCCATCCATCGGTTGCATTTGTGAACAGCGCGAGTGTTCGTTGAAGGGTGTATCGGGTGTGGAGTTACTCGGTAAAAATGGCTCTGTTCGAAATGCCATACTATCATACTACTCTTACTATTTCTGCAGCATGCAGTAATGTATGCTGCGCATAGTATGCAAATTTTCTGTATGCATGAAATACCCGGATGGCCTACTATATTTGCCAGAATCTGCTAAATATAACTCAAGTATACTGAAATCAGTACAGAAGCTGTGTACCGAATGGCATACTATCATACAACTCCTACTATATTGCAGTATGCTGTGTGAAAACTGTGAATTTTCTGTATGCATGGAATGCCCGGATTACCTGCTATATTTGCTGAAATTTGATGTGTGCATCTGAGGACTCTGCGTGGGATACTGTTTCCCAGAATGCAACGCGCTCCATGTGACGCTTCATCTTCAAACGCGTGAATTAACAGGAGGCGGGGAATAGTAATTATAAATGTTACACTTGTATATATACGTATATGCATACACATGTAAACTACAAACTATCGCTGTGCATCTAAAAACAATGTCATTTGTTGTACATAAATCTCTGCGGCACTTTTCAGATCAAGTCAAATGACGTCACCTTTATCTCTATAGCGCTTTATACATTGTTTCAGAGATATTACATAATAATATTAATATTGCAGTAGAATAATATATAAATAAAATGTATAAATAAACTTAATATTTCAGTTAAGCAAACAGAATTAAATTCCGCTGTCAAGCAGCTCTAAAAAGAAATGGAATGTATTTACTCTAAGGACAAATAGACCAGGATTTGTTATAGATTTGTAATAGATTTGTTAGCAAAGGCTATTTACATGAACTCCAGCCACCAATGCCTGGCTGCGATAAACAGTTCTGCAAAAGGCATGTGTAATTAACCGAAACCAGTGGCGCAGTGAGTAAAAGACGTGAGATGTGTGCTGCTGATGCGAGCCATCCGAGTTCGATTTTAGCTTTCGTCACACTCATGCAACTCCTTTTCTCATCACAAACCAGATCAGAAAGGCATTTAATTTCCATAGCAAATTAAGTAAATATTTGAAAAGTGGAGATTAAACGCGTCATTAATAATACAGTGTGTTTAGCTGTAGATAGGGTTTTGTCCCAATAAAGTGGCGTTCATCAAATAAAATTTATGATAATTTGCACTCAATATGTTATTGCATACTGTTTTATAGTGTACCACAGTACTGAAGTATAACTATCTGCCACCTAACTACTATTTACACACTTGTTGCTAAAGAAAATGCTGCTATTTTAGTGTAAACAGACTGTATCATTATTTGCACTTAGTGTAATATATCACTTTTTCCAATTAGTGAGACTGCCAAAAATATCATAGTTCATTTAAAGACAACTCATTCAGTTCAGTCAACTTCAATTATGAAATGAGTTCAATTGGCAAATATAGCATTGTTTACTAATATGAAGCCTTATGAACAAGCCTTTGTAAAAAGAATGGTTAGCACATTTGTTTGTAAGGTAACAACCTTCACAGCTGTGCTGAATTAATGTTTGTGTTTGTCATGTGACAATTAAGCATACTACTCTGAAACATTTGTTGCTTATTGTATACTGTTTCACACACTATTCTTTAAAAAATAGTAGGCAGTATGCACTGTGTACTGGGCAGTAAGCAGTAAGCAAGTATGCCATTTCGAACACAGCCAATGTCAATTATTATCGCTATTTTAGTTCCACGAAAGAGAACACATGATGTTATCAACGGAATTACGACACAGAGCTCTCGTTCAGCATAAATCAGTGGCTCAATGAGGAGTTAAGGAGTTTACACATGGCATCCTCCCCAAGACGGATTACCAAAATCTCCTGGATAACTTTATTCTTTACCATCAGCTATTTTGAGCGTTGCACCGTATTAGCCATTTAACAGTTGCTTTTTAAGGACACTATCAATTAAGCCTAATTAATAGGCTACGCAATTAATAGGCTACTGTTTTTAGGCCTATTTTATAAAGTAACCTGCAAATGACTTCTCAAACTTAGAAATAATTTTACTAATAGGCGGATTTTTTAAAAAGGTTTACTCTCAATTTAATGCACTTATTACAGGCTGTAGGCTGTCTTCTCTGAAAAGTGATGCTCTGTTAAATTTTCTAAATACATGAAATGGGTTGACGTTGGGTTTTGTGGAACATGTAGCTGGTTTGTTACTGGTCCATCAGCCCTATCCATCATGATCAAGGTCTAACTGGTCAGCCCCAGCCCCATCTTCTAGAATAGATCATCTTGGACCAACCTGAATGACCATAAAAGCAACCATAAATCTAGTAGCTACTAATTTACCAAACAAATAATTTCTAGCAGGAAAAATTACACATGGTAGATGCTGTATATTAAATGCTGATGTAGATTTATTTTTAGACAGCTCCTTTCATACCACTTTGGGTCATAAACATGTTTCCTTAACACATCATATAATCACATAAATACAAGGCAGTTAATGAATAATACAAATAGCAAACTCTTTTGTTCAGCACTCCTAGATATTCCCTAAGAGGAAGGAGGAAAACAGAAGCCTTGTGTAAATGACTCTTCTGCTCAACATCTGTATGCAGACCCCTGACTCAGGTTTAAAGTGCACACTTCATTAAGAGCAATGAGAACCAACTGAATTCCTCCTTAAAGGTCATTTTAAGGTCTGACACAAAAGCAGCTCAGTACAGATAAAAATATATATATTTTAAACCAAAATACAACAATTATCGAAAAAACCAAAACTAAATTTTGTGATGACTATGTTCTTGATGTGAATGCTGAATTGGTTCCTTTGGTACGCTGGTCACATCTGAATCACCTGTGCTGTTATTTTTATTTTGATGATGATGATGATGATGCACATGTTGGTGATGATGATAATGCACATGTTGATGATGATGATGCTCATGTTGATGGTGATGATGCTCAACAGTTACAGACTCTGTATCATTAGCCTTCTGGTTTTTCTCTTCTGTAGGCTCATTTGCACCGTTTTTGTTGTTTTCGAAGCCTTCTGATATGGAGGAGTTTGAATGTAACTGGAAGAGAGTTTCAATAAATGAACATTTTCCAAACATTTCATAAAAGCAGTACTTTCTGAAGCTTGAATATTTTCACTCACTGAGCAGTTGCATATATTTTTGTGGTACGTAGCCCTGATGGCAGCTTCTATATAAGGGTAGTGAAGGAAACTGAAGGGCAGGACAATGTGGAAGGTGAGATGTCCACATCTGGGCAGAAAGGAAACACAAAAGAACGACCATGACATTTAATACAGAAAATAATGCTTGAGAAAAAGATCATTTATTTCTGATTATTTCTGGAGAAACTTCATATGAGTACAAAAGAGTCATGTGACTCTAAAGAGAAACTAGTCAGACTGGTCATATTACTGGATGGATTTAGAAGTGTGTTTAGCTCATACCTGTCATAAACTAAGAAATCATCCTTATCTCCCTCTAAGATGTCCCAGACGTCGTTTTGCAGCGGGCTCTGCTGATACACAGGGATGCCCTCTGCCGTCCTCCTCTTCAGCTCCCAGTACATGGCTCTGGACTGTGCATCCTGCTCATTGACAACCAGGAATGATATGTTAGTCAGCTTGCCAAGGGCCAGCTTGTCACGCAGGTTTCCCAACCTTCCGAAACAAAAGGAAGAGAACACAAGCAGATGTAACTGACTGAGTATTTTACCAAGATCATTTATACACAACAGCACAAACCCTGAAATTATACTAGAAATAAAAACAGTCCGTTTAAAATTCTACAAATTGGCTGTCATTTCTGTCCCTCATATACATTTGTTATATATTATTTTTTATTATATATTCTAATTAATTTGATAACGTTTATATACTTTACTTTGTATGTTTACTAAATACTAAAACTTGTATATAAATAAATGTAAATAAAGGCTATTATTTTGTCTTTACTCTTTAAATACATAAGTTAATTTTAATTTTATAATTTTTTTGTACAATGTACATTTATTAATTTATTTTAAAGATAAATCCCTTTAATCAAAAAAAAAAAAAAAACTCATAATGGCCTTATTATCCTTTTTAGAATAAAACATAAAAATATATAAGTAAAAGTCACCATTTTCGGTACTGTCTGTTATTGTTTTGTTACTTTTGTCAGTTGGCAAAAATCTGAAAATGTTAAACCTGTTATAATTTTATATAGTAAGCAATTTTAAATGTTAAATGTAAATGTTACATTTTGTATAGTAAACAAATTTAAAGGAATAGTTCACCCAAAAATGTTGTCATTGTATACTCACCCTTATGTCGTTCCAAACCTGTATGAGTTTCTTTCTTACGTTGAATACAAAAGAAGATATTTTGAAGAACCAAACAGTTGTTGATCCCCATTGACTTCCATAGTAGGGAAAGAAATACTATGGAAAATTCAAAAGATCTTCAATATAAGAACGACACACATACAGGTTTGGGACGACATGAGGGTGAGTAAATGATGACAAAATTTTCTTTTTTGGGTGAACTGTCCCTTTAAGAAGTGTAGAAATAGCAGTATTAGGTCTCTTTCTAATAGCACCTTACAGTTTCTTTTCTTGTTTGTTAAATATTTACTGTAAAAATCTCTAACTAGGAAAGGCATCACTTTAAAGAATAAGCCAGTAAATTAGACAGCAGCACAAGATTTCTCACCTGGCAGCCTGCGTGAGACAGAACTGTCAGCTCGCTTTAAGAAGAGCCACCACGACAACATTTCCCAGAAGGTCCTTCATCGGAATATTGCCGTCGATCTCCCACTTCGGAGCAGGCTTACAAATCCTGGAGCCAGTGCTTTCCTTCTCCAAAAATAGAGGTGAAGCTCCCAGCAGAGCTGGAAAAGCAGACAACCACAGAGCCCAGAGAGCCTGCATCATGCCTGCTAAACTTCACCCACCGCAACAGCTGCTAACAAAAACAACCAGTTCATCAAACTAAAATACTACACAATCAATTACTTTGATGTTTCATTAGTTTTACATTCATTTTATCCTGTACACGCATAAACAAAAAAGCAAAACTGATATGATTTGCACAAACCTCAAGCTCTGTCCCTTGGCCTCCTCTGGGTCAAAAATAAAGAAATGACGGTAATTTGTCTGGTCCACACTTTTAAAGGTCTCAATCTGGACAAACCTCCCCCTAAACAAAGAGAACAAACCAGTAAAACATGGGATCGGGGACTGGTGTGGGACAAAGTGAGTGATCCAAGATAAATATGAATACAAGATAAACACACTGGTTGATAACAAACTAAACAAGATTTTAGGGAGAAACAAATTTTGTGTCACCTTGCCATGTAATAATATTTAACATCAGTCCGTTAAATATACAAATGATTAAAGCTTCTGTGTATGCCCTTTTACATAAAAAGAGAGGTATAAAGCATGCAATAAATATTCTTGGAGCCGATATGTTTGCTGCAATGCTTTGATTGACCTCCTGGATATTTGAGTTGACATTTGGAAAAAGATTTAAACATAAATTGATCTGCAAATACTGAAGTGACTTTAAAATCTTGGAGCTGGTTCATGCGCTTTGTATTTGAGTTTCTTCCTTCCTGGCAGTTTTTGCTATTGTTTGCTTGAGCTAAACATTCAGTGATCACATCATGTGAAAAACAAGTGCATCTGTAAATTTACTTTCCATGATGCAATGGATCCTTCAGTGACCAATTACCAATTACTATACAGGTTTGTTGAAAAGTAATTCATCATAGATATTAAAATCTATGAGAATGTACTTGTCGGCTCATTCCTTTCCCTTGACAAACACAGGAACGTTCACAGGACCAGGGGTCTCAGATGTGCACCGCACACTAAATAAATGAGAACATTTAAACTATTTCTTTTTGTCTGGCCTTGCTGTAAATACACCAAAGTTAACAATCTGAGATTTACACTCAACAAAACATTCTTGAAAGATCTTACACCATCCCATGGGCAGAGGAATTGATTTTAGTTTTGCAAACAACAGTGTTTTATCCTTGAAATGATTGGGCCAAAGTACACACTTTAATCCATGGAGCAACAACCTTCAGTCCACGTGTTTTTTCTCATTTAATTAAACTGTTTTAACCCTAAATGTTCCTCAAAAATCCCTATTAATGTTTTGTGAACATTTCTTTTTGTTTTGTTTTTTTGACCATAAAACATATGTTAAAACCAACTAAAACTGTTGGTTACTAACATTCTTTTGTGTTCCACAGAAGAAAGTAAATCCTACAGGTTTGGAACAACGTGGAAGAGAAAAGAAAAAAAGTTTATTTTTTGGTGAACTATGCCTTTAAGACACACAGTTGACAAGGGATCCATCAAAGAGCTGTTGAAATAAAACTGTACAGACAGGGGTGGCAAACATGATCACAAAGGAAAAAAAACATAAAACCAGAAACTCTGGTTTGAGGACAGACAGAAGTTTATTATTCAGAACAGCCCCCTCAGTTTGGCAACTGCATGAATCATTTGTGTGGTGGCTCTAGAAATATGTGCTATCTTTTTGGCTGCTAAACTCGTACACCAGATTTACACCACTTTAAAACAGCACCGCTACCAATATACCCTTTAAATAGTGACATTTGCCAAGTCTCTTTTGTCAACTTCCTCTCACAGAAACAAGCAAAAACTTTCTAATATCTTTGTCTCAGTAGCAAAAATCAAGTTTAGAGTGATAACATTTGGTTTTCAGGGTACATTCTTATGATTCTGTGAACAGCTGAAATTATTCCACTGACAGTTTACCTCAATTTTCTTAAAATAGGTAACAGGTGCAATATTTGCCTCAAGGGATTCCAACTACACAGCCAGATGCAGCAAGACCAAAATATTTCTTTCTTAGAGAAAAGAAAACAGGTAATAGCGAATCATCTCCAGACTGTTGTGGTATTTATGCAAATGGTTTCAAAATGCAACAACAACAACCACCCAAAATAATTTAACCCAGTAAACAAACATCCTCTGCGAGTCCCGCTGTAGCTTCGCCTTTGGCTGGTTTAACAGTCAGTGCAGTTTGTTACAAACACAGTGTCTCAGGTCATGACTCCAATCAGTCCTTCATCACTCGTCACGTTGCCCTCTGGACTGTCACAAGCTGTTATGATGCCCAGGCCGAGCTCTGCCAGTTCATCCTGCATACTCGTGGTCACCATCATTTTGGGCTCCAGCCGATTGCAAAGCGTCCTGTATGAAGGCAAAGGGTAGCCCAGTTCCCTAAGGTACTCGTATCCTTTAACCCCCACTGCGCAGCGGATTTTACGGGCTGTCAGTAAAGTGTCATGGGACCACACTGCCCTCCGAGAACGCTTGGCCAACGTTAGGGCGCGTATCTGATCCTCAAACAGGAACACCTGCAGCCCCTTCTCTATTTTACTCAGTTTGTAAAGACGTTTCTTCATCTCCTCTGCCTGTGTAACAAAGAAATGACAAAATGTGCTTTCAATCGCTAGTATGTACAATCTATTATGATTTCTAAGAATGAATGTTACTTCTCTCTGCAGTCTGACTGTGTGTTGCTGTTGCTGCTCCAGTTTGGTTTTATAATGTTGACAGAGAGAACAGGGTCGCTCCTCGTCTGTCCTCTGAACCCCATCCTCCTCTGAATCCACTGGGGGCTGTCGGCGGGCATATCCATGGTCCCCCATGTTCAAGTCCTTTTCCACTACATTAACAATATAATATGCACACAAAGTGACCTTAAAGGTACTGTTCATCCCCAAAATTTTCATCATTGTATTTAATGACAAAGATTTGTATAGAAAAGAGCTGTTTAACCCTTGAATGTGTAACTAACATGGATGGATCTCTAAAAGGTGATTTACAGTTATTGAGATATTGGATATTTAACATTGTTGTGAATTTACTTCATATAAGTTTCCATACATATACAAATAAATACACTTGTACATAGTGCTTTAAAAAAAAAAAAAAGTTAAGTTTTCAGTGAATTGGCTCAAATATGTGACCCTGGACCACAAAACCAGTCATAAGTAGCACTGATATATTTGCAGCAATAGCCAACAATACATTGCATGGGTCAAAATGATCAATTTTTCTTTTATGCCAAACATCATTAGGATATTAAGTAACGATCATGTTCCATGAAAATATTTTGTAAATTTCCTACCATAAATATATCAAAACTTCATTTTGGATTAGTAATAGTCCTATGCATTGCTAAGGACTTAATCTGGACAACTTTAAAGGCGATTTTCTCAATATTTTGATTTTTTTGGCACCCTCAGATTCCAGATGTTCAAATAGTTGTATCTCGGTCAAATATTGTCCTGTCTTAACAAACCATGCTTCAATGGAAAGCTTATTTATTTAGCTTTCTGATCAATCTCAATTTCCAAAATTGACCCTGGTTTTGTGGTCCAGCGTCACATATACAGAGTAGGGGACTGGGGAAAAAAAACAACATGGGAGGAAAAAAAGCATTGAAATATAAATTTTCCTTCCTTCTTATATTTTTTCCATCACCTTCTCCCCTTGGGGCTCTGTACTAATAACTTTACCTGGCTCATTTTTAACAGGTAACACTGCTTGAGGGGTGACAGGAGAGGGAGGGTCGGGTACATTGAACAGTGTGGGGATTGCGTTGGGTTTGAGTTTCCTTCCCCCTGCTGGTGATCTGGCGATCTCCTCAAACTGGCTTTCTTCAAAGTGGTCCTGCAAGTCATGGAAATGAAGCTTTATGACAAAAGTACACATATACGATTACACAAAAAGGACGCCAGAAGAATGACTTCATTGTTGTCTTTTGCAGAATTTAATACTCGCATGCTTTTCACTTGCCTGGCACAGTCTGGAGCAGGGAGTCGGTACAAAATCACGCCGACAGTTTACAAGCCACTTTCTCATGCGCACGGGGTCTTTCGGAAAGCGAAAGAGCTGCTTTCCAATAGTTGTAGAGTTCGAGCAATTTGGAGCGGAGCATCCACCCATTTTTATTTACATTCGCCAAATGTTTAACTTATCATCTGGGCACAACAACGGTGACACGTAGCGGACTGCTAGCAGAGGACTTAGCAGGTGTATTATTAAAAATACTTTACAATTCAGAAAAAGATACAGCAGTTATTTTAGCAGACGCACGCAGTGACTTTACGGGCGGCCTCTTTAATGCAATGAGTATAAAATGCGATTTCTTAAGACGAATATGTTTTACTAGTAAGTGAAATGTAGAGTTTGTTTGAGCCAAAATGGCGTCGGTAACTTCGGTAGGCTACTTGGTGACGCGTTATCTGAGAGTTGACTTTAGTTATGCCTGTATAAAATTCGTTCACATATTGTGACAAAGTGATAAATGATAAGTTAAAATATATATTTTTCCTTATTTTCATGAACGATGCAAAACAGTCGTTTAAATTAGCTTTTACCACACGTTCCTCATTCAAGTCTAGATTAATATCTGATTACATTAAATTTTTCAGCTGGCCTGATTATTAGTATTTTTTGTTGTTGTTGTTCAGTAGTATTTAATTCAATAACAACAGTTAAATACAAAACAAAAACTACGTAACAGTCCAAAGAATGTAAGAGAAAGAACAAAACAACAATACAGAATAAACATACAATTATATTTTAATTATAATTTACAATTATATATATATATATATATATATATGATTTTATTTATTTTTCTTAATCTGTCAAGTCCATTTTAAAGTAATTAATATTATTAAGGTAATTTATTATATTTTCATATGTACTTCACACTCCAGTCCAGTAGGTAGCGGAAACGCGCCTTATGCCAATCTTAGTAAAACATAGAAGAAACTCCATCCGGAAGTATACAAACTCACATGTTACATTCACGGGCGATTGAATTTATGAAAGTGTGAAAAACAGATTTACGACGTTTAAGGAGTGAAAATAGGAGCGGCTGGAAAAACGTGAAAACTAGACGCTTAAAATGATGGGAACACGTGCATTATATGTTCGATTATAATTTGTTTTACTCTCCGACATGACATTTTCAGTACGTCTGCAGTAATCAGCATTGACAGCAAAATCATATTGTTTTACTTAAAAATAAGAGCCGTGAGGTAGAGCGCTCACTTGTTGGCGTCGATTAGAGAAAAGGTCTGCGGTTCAGTAAAGACCAGGAAGTGTCTTTTGTTTAGATGTTAGTTTATCTGGTGAATTTCTATAATGTCATCCTCAATGATAGTCCCAGTTATAGATGTACAGGGAAACAACTTTAAGGAGTTGTGGGCAGCAGTGGTGATAGCCATTAAAACATCTTCATTCATCGCCATTGATACGGTAAGAAAAAGCACATACTCTATTTAGAAACTCAACTGAATGTGAAAATTCAAGTGTAAAATTTTGAAATAGAACAAGATCATTCATGTATGCGGTCTCTTGTAGGAACTGAGTGGTCTTGGATCAAGGAAAGCTCTTCTAGCTGAGTGAGTTGTGTGATTAAAATATTCTTATCCAATATCCTAAAGGACTGGAAAAGTGGTAATGGTTTTTAAATTTTTCTTTCCTTTCAAGATCCATTGAAGACAGGTACAAAGCCATATGCCATGCAGCTCGCACACGGTCCATACTTTCATTGGGCTTTGCTTGTTATAAAAAGCTTGACAACAAAGTAAGTCTCTGCCATTAAAATTATTATTTTTTAATTCTGAATTCAAAAACGGACATTACATTAATTTTTGTACATTTCTTGTTTCTAGGCGGACAGCACATACCTGGTCCAGGTTTACAATCTGACCTTGCTTTGTTCAGAGGAGTACATCATTGAACCCCAGTCAGTGCAGTTCCTTGTACAACACGGATTTGACTTCAACAAACAATATGCTGAAGGCATTTCTTATTATAAGGGTAATGATAAAGTGAGTATGATTGAACCTTTAACAAAAACATTGATGTTTTCAGATTGGGAGACTTAAGTAGGTGTAATCTGTGCTTGTTTTAGGGAGGTGATGCCCATGGGGTAAACATGCGCTCCTTGTTTGTAGAACTGCTTAGGGCCAACAAGCCCTTAGTGGTCCATAATGGTCTGATAGACATGGTCTTCTTGTACCAATGCTTCTATGCCCATCTTCCTGATCGCCTGGGCACCTTCATTGCCGATCTGTCCCAGATGTTTCCCTCAGGCATCTATGACACTAAGTATGCCACGGAGTATGAGCTGCGGTTTACAGCCTCATACCTGGAATATGCCTATAAGAAGTGGTATGTGGAATATTTCTATATCACAAAAAGTGTACATGTCTGTGCACTGGCTAAAATTTCAGGTATTTTCTTTGTCCTCCACAGTAAGTTGGAAAATAGCAAAGCCATTGCAGGAGGTGGCAATGGGAGTCATGTGTTCCTAGAGTTTTGTAAATATACAGGCAACATGCAGAGCTACATAGACTACAGGCCGTGCTTGGACAACCAGAATCAGGATGGTGCCCTCAACATCTGTGTTCAGTTCTCTGTGAGTTCCGCCAATTCAAAGTCAAGAGTTTGTTTGTTAGACAGAAATTAGTTATTTTATATTCTTATGAAAAAATTCTATTTCATATAAATGCTGTTCTTTTGAACTTTCTATTAATTAAAGAATCCTGAAAATCCTGTATTGTGGTTTCCACAAAAATATTAAGCAGCATAACTGTTTTCACTGCTACATTTTTCCCAACTTCAAAGCCTTAATTTGTCATGCAAAAGAAATAAAACCACTAGATGATATTAATGCTTGTCGTATTCTGTGAATATACAGTTAATTATAATTCTAACAGATCTCGCTTTTACTCAACCCTTTATGATAGTATTCCTTAGGCCTGAAGAGATGTTATACTCCAAAATACAAAATTTTGTATGTGACACACGGTAATTGTTTTTTGCTCTAGGCGTATGGATGGTGTCCTAATGGCTCTCAGTGCTCCATGTCACATGACACAGACCTTATAATCCAGCAGGATGAGAAGATCAGAGAAGACAAGAGGAAGAAAAGGAAGCGCAAGAACAAAAAGAAAGGTTCTCAGGGGCCCACTGAGACATGCAGTTCCCCACAGGGCAAAAGGTGGCACTTTGAAGAGACTGAGCTGGACCAAGCAGTGCCCATATCTGAACATCAGGACAAGACAGCAAGTTCTGAGGCAACAGATGCCACACATGCGTTTGAACCTGGGAAAGCGGCCAGCAAGAATGGAAATGAGGACTCTCAGCCAGAAGCATCTTCTGAAGCTCCTGTTAGACCAAAACAGAAGAAAGCGGAAGGAGGAACTCACCGAGCAGGGTTTGACGCTTTCATGACCGGCTATATTTTTGCTTATGCCAGAAATCTGCCAGAAAACACAGAAGAATCCAACACTGCTCCCCTCATCCCTGCATGTCTCAATAAGCTCTTCCTCAGCGGCAAGTCTGTTCCTCTACATGTAACCAAAAGCACTTTCTCCAAATCTTCAAAGGCTCATGTGCACAAGATGGACTACGTCTGGGGAAAAAGCATTACTGTAAAACCTGAAGGAACTGTATAGGAACCTTTGATTTTCAGATTTCAATTTTGTGTACATTTTTGTTCAAATAAAATCTAAGTTTTTCTATGGTTTCCTGTCCATGGCTTGTCTGTTTTTCCTCTTCTGATTTATTTTAATCTAAATTAAGGCAGACAAGACTGTATTCTTTGTGAACTAGTGTATTAGACTACAGGGGCGGACTGGGGCCAAAAAGTGGCCCTGGACTTTTTGGCACAGAGCGGGCCCACCAAACCTGGTCCGCAACACACCGCACCACACCATAAATGAGTGGCATATTCTTGACATTATAAGTTGTCTTTCCTGGTGTAATAGTAAATGGCAAATAGTAAATAATTTTAAAGAATTTTTACAAGGGACAGTTTAATTTCACTAAAGTTAAATACCTATATTATCAGTCCATATGACACAATGCTCTGGTATCGTCTAGAAGACTTGAATAGTGCAGAATGTGGACTGTTTTT
>JAFVLL020004806.1:0-15823 GCA_021397915.2 Tor tambroides | reverse complement strand
TAATAATGCAGAGGAACGCAGGAACGGAAACGTTAAAATATCGATTCTGCTCGGAGTGAACCGATTGACTTTTTTTTTCGTTTTCAAGCCCTGCTGTTTTGAATTTTAATATATTTTAAATCTAATTTATTCCTGTGATGCAAAGCAGACTTTTCAGCAGCCATTACTCCAGTCTTCAATGTCATTGAAACATATTATCAATACAGTTTTGCTGCTTAATATTTTTGTAGAAACCCCGACACACTTTTTTTCGGGATTCTTTGATGAATATAAAGCTCAAAAGAACAGAATTTATTTGAAATATAAACCTTTATAACATTCTAAATTTCTTAATTGTCACTTTTGATCAATTTAATGCATCCTTGCTGAATAAAAGTTCATTCCTAAAATATTATATAAATAATTATTGTTGTTTATTATAATAGTTATAATTTATTAATGTAATCATATATAATTATAATTATATAAAATACATTTTTTATTTTTTATAAATATAATATAGATTATTTGTATAGATTATTTCTTTTATTACTATGATTTCTAATTTATGAATATTTTAATATCTAGATATACTAAAATTATAAATGTAATATTATTAAAAAACAAATATTGTAATGTAGTAATAAAATTAGCTTATTTCAGTTGATTACTATTGGTATTATTATTTATAGTAATAAGAATAAGAATCTTTTGGTAATTAGATTTTGCACTAATGTATAGCTCCCCCTGTGAGGTTAATGAGGATAAATGATAAGGAATATGGTTGTGATTTAGATCAGTTTCCCATCGGATCCTTTAATCTGGGAGGTTTATCTTTCTGAGAGAATATGAATGAAGGCAGTCCAGCAGTGAAAGTGCTTGTCAAAGGAGCCGTCGGTTACATCATCTTTAAGTCCAGCTGAGTTTGACTTGTTTCACGTGAGCCCGTAGAATGCGTGGCGAGATTGAGCTGCGGATTGTTGGAGGATTACTAGTTCAGATCCACAACAGAAATTAAAAAATGGAGAGCTGGGCGCAGTCTCATGAGCAATAACAAAGCAGCTTGAGGGCAGCGCTCAGCCTAAAGCAAGACGCCGGCGTCTTTACGTCACAGAGAGATTCAGTTTAAAGCTGAAAGTAAAGGGAATATAGCAGCAGTGCAGCGCAGCAGCTCAGCTCAGCAGAGCTCCAGCACCACGTCTGTCTGTGAGTGAGGGATCCACCGCCAAACTGGCTGACCAGGACAGTTTGGAATGCTGGGATCAGTTGATCCACCTCCAGCTGAGCAGCTCAGGAGACTTCCTGCCCTGTGAGTGACCTCTGACATTGGGTGTACTTAAATTAGTCTCCTCAGAGTAGCATTTAGCATGTTTCCTTCAGTGGAAGCTTTGCATGCTTTGCATTTTTTTTCTTATAAACAAGTTAACTTTGTTTTTCACTTTTATATTCAGTTTTCTTGCTCTTTGCTCAAACTATCTTGGCAATTCATTGTGACCTCTTGTTGCTTATTGAGGAGCTCGTTAATTACATCAACTAGTTTTTGAGAAGTACTTTGTACTAAATCCATCAAATGAAAGCACACATCTACATGTTTGGATGTATTTATGGTTTTTCTATACTGCAAGATGCATTTTCATATACATGCAGTGTATGCATACAAAAAATTGTGTGCAACTGACTGCCGAAAAAGATGCCTTATATTACCTTTTTCATTTTTCAGTACATGATTTTTGGGATCCACAAGGGTTTTAAAGGTTTTTGTGTGTGTGTGTTTGGGTGGATTAGGAATTTTTGTAGGATTATTATATTTTGTCAAATGTACAATTTAATGGTGTCACTAAAAGTCAAGCCCTGTTGCCGAACTTGCCCTCTGAAGTCCAGGATAAGTGTCTCAACACTGGCTGTTTCTCTGCTGTCACAGGTGATTCTCAGCGGGTCGAGATGCCACGGAAAGACATGGAGGTAATCATGGGACAAATGGTTGTTCTGGAGGCCTGGTACACCCCCACTACCTCCATCGAGAAGAACGCGGTCATCTGGACCTTCATGGCCAATCACTCCAAACAAGTGAGTATGTTTGGAAACAGTATTTATAAAATTTATAAAATTTTTAGCATTAAAATAATCTTTTATATATATGTGTGTGACCCTGGACCACAAAACCAGTCTTAAGTCGCTGGGGTATGTTTTTAGCAATAGCCAAAAATACATTGTATGGGTCAAAATGATTGATTTTTCTTTTATGTCAAAAATCATTAGTATATTAAGTAAAGATCATGTTCCATGAAGATATTTTGTAAATTTCCTACTGTAAATATATCAAAACATAATTTCTGATTAGTAATATGCATTGCTAAGAACTTCATTTGGACAACTTTAAAGGCAATTTTCTCAGTATTTTGATTTTTTTGCTTCCTCAGATTCCAGATTTTCAAATAGTTGTATCTTGGCCAAATATTATCCTATCCTAACAAACCATACATCAGTGGAAAGCCAGCTTATTTATTCAGCTTTCAGATGATGTATAAATCTCAATTTTGAAAAACTGACACTTATGACTGGTTTTATGGTCCAGGGTCACATATATATATATATATATATATATATATATATATATATACATGTACATATATAAATACTTTCCATGTTATATTTGGATAATTCCATGTTACATATAGGTCCAATGTAATGTGGAAGTCATTTATTCATAACTAATTAAGTATATTTATATTAGTGCTGTCAAACGATTAATCACGATAAATCACATCCAAAATAAACGTTTTTGTTTACATAATATATGAGTGTGTACTGTGTATATTTATTATGTATATATAAATACAAACACATGCATGTATATATTTAAGAAAAATATGTTGTTTATATATTAAATATATTTATATGTAATATAAAATATAATATAAATACATAAATTATATACATGTAAATCTTTTCAAAACATATACTGAATGTGTGTGTATTTATATATACATAATAAATAAACAGTACACATACATAAATTAAACAAAATGTAAATAAAAACCTTTATTTTGGATGTGATCAATTGTGATTAATCATTTGACAGCACTAATATATATATATATATATATATATATATATATATATATATATATGTATGTATGTATATATATGTATATATAATTTACAATATATATTATTTATTTTTTTTGCTGTCTTTGCCTTTTGGTGCCAACCACTTTATATATGTTTACCCATAATCTTGATGTTAAATTTTAAAATACAGTAAGTCCATGTTATATATAATTAATTTACTGATAATAATTTATTAAATGTGCATATACAGTATTATATTTTATATTAAACTCATAATGTTGATGTTGATTTTAGAAGTCTACATTATATATATAAGTCTAAATCCAGGTTATATAAATTTAATAACAATTCATACAATTTATGTATATATATATATATATATATATATATATATATATATATAAATCCAATCGTAAATTTCTTTATCCAATTTTAAATTCATCTTAATGTTGAATTTGAAATAAGTCCATTTTACTGGTCAGCTATCCATTTCCTGTCCTCCTTTGCAGTTGTTTTGAAAAAAAGAGGGATGGATTACATGATAGAACAATCTGTTGTCCTCCATCAGCAGACTAATAAATTACATGAACCTGACATGTCAGACCCAGCTCACTCAACAGATGGCTTTCACATTAGTGTCACAGGAAGAGTATGGAACACTTGAAAGGTCAAAGACTGCTTATGAAAATACACGTGATGAATGGGCGAGAAGTGGATTAACTCGAGCCGTTATCGCTGAGGGTTTTAGATCGAGATGTAAATGTCAGCTAATACACCCTGAGGCATGATATTGTGTAAAGCTATACCGTATGCACGAGCCAGCTATCACATGCAACGTACGCATGCATATGAATATTTGTGCTGCTTATCATGATCTGTAGTTTCACTAGTTTCACTTTGCCTGCTAGCTTTTCATAAATAAATGGAAATCAGCCTAATATTTGAACTTGACCATCTGCATTTGCATCAGAGGATTATCTTTAGTATGACAGTTTACCTCTGTTATTATCGTACTGTGCACTGCACATGCCTAGTTGTGTGTTAAGGTCTCTCTGTGTGTTTTTGACTGCAGGTCATCTCCTACTTCTCAGGACAGATCGGCATCGGTAGCACTGACTTTCGGAGGCGGGTGGGTTTTGCCATGTCGATGCCCTCTGCCAATCTGTCCATCTACATCAATAACACACAGGAGTCTGACTCCGGGCGCTATCACTGCCACGTCATCATTCCTGGAGCTCCAGGACTGTCTGGAGAGCTACACCTCAATGTTAAAGGTACATTGGCAAAATGGGGCTTTATTCACATATTTGGGGCATTTAACTGTCTGCCTCATGACTTCTTTTTTTGTTCGTTGTAGTTCCTCCATCCACGCCTGTGTGCTCTATGACAGGAAATCCTGTACTGAATGGCAATGTAACACTGAGCTGTAAATCCAGCTATGGCAAACCTGTTCCTCAGTACAAATGGACCAAAGCAGCTCCTCTTTCTGAGGTCTTCTTCTCTCCCATGCAAAGTGAGTCTCCTGCATCTGTATGTTTCTTTATCTGAGAAAAATTCAGGAGCTTCTGTGGATGCATTTTTGATTTTATTTTTCATAATTTAATGATACCGAAAGCTACATTGTGACAGTTTTGTTGAATTTGCGGTATGGATTGATATGTTTTGACTGGTTAAAATGTGGTTAAATTAAATGATACATTAACATTCAAAAGTTAGGAATCTGTGAGATTTTTAAATGTTACTGTCACAGTAAAAACATTAATAATGTGATGTATTATTACAGTTTAAAATAAATGTTTTTTATTTGAATATATTTTAAAACGTCATTTATTCTTGTGATGGCAAAGCTAATTTTTCAGCATCATTACTCCAGTCTTCAATGTCACATGATCCTTCAGAAATCAATTTAATATGCTGATTTGATGCTCAAGAGACATTTCTTCTTATTATTTTCAATGCTGAATATTTCATGCTGATCAATATATTTGTGGAAACCAAGTGGAAACTTTTGATGAATGCAAAGTTCAACAGAACAGCATTTATTTGAAACATAAATCTTTTGTAATATTACAAATGTCTTTATTGTCACTTTAGATTCTGAATTATTAATTTCTTAAACAAAACAAAAAAACTTACTTAAAGAGTTAAACTGGCAAAACTGTCTATACTTCAGCAAACTTGAGACATTCCGACTATAAGAAGTGCTCAGATAGCATAATTGTGTGTCAGATTGATAGAATTCAAATTGATAAACTATGTTGTTGACTCAAGGTCATTATTTGCTATGCTGCATTAACAGATTTATCAACAGTCATACAACATACATATACTGTATAAGTGCTTCTTTTTTCTTTCTCTTTTTAATTGCTTTTACCTGTAGCACAAAATAACTAGATAGAAAAGGAATTAGAATATGGTTATAGAGTTGTTCTGTTAGGATGTCTATTTGTAGACCAACTTGGAAGACTACCATGCATTCCCCCAGGAATTTCGTTTGAAATTTTGGGAATTTTATATGCTGTAAAAATCGGTCAACTGTTTTAGACTTAATGTTGTTACTTGTTAACAATTTTAAACCATGCAAAAAATGGTTTTAAAATCCATGTTGATTGACTGTAATTTATGTCATAGTCTCTTGAAGTAATGTCAACTACAATGCTTATTTTACTAAGAAAAAAAGCTATTTTAAAAACCCATTCAAAATTCCTAGGGGACCTATTGACCCAAAAATGCTGTGTGCTTTAGGGCTTAAAACAAAATAGCTCTATTTATAAATCTTACCAAAGCAGAAAAAAATACACTAATAGTATGAATGCTTTTATATAGCAAGAAAAATGTTTCAGAGTTTCCACACAAATATTATGCAGCACAGCTGTTTTCAACAGCAAATAACCACATTTTTCTCAATCATGTATGATTGATTTCTGAAGGATCATGTGACACTGAAGACTGGAGTAATGATACTGAAAATTCAGCTTTGCATCACAGGAATAAATTGTATTTTAAAATATATTCAAAAATACATTTTAAATGGTAATAATATTTCCCAATATGGTTACAGTTTTTACTCAGATTTTTATCAAATAAAGAAGAGTTTTTTTAAATCATACAGATCCCAAACTTTTGAAAGGTAGTGTATGACTGTGTTAAATTTTGTTATTATTGTTGTATCATTTTAAGGGGCTGTTTTTTCCTCTGTGCTCGATCTGTGTATTATCGTGATGAAATTGGTTAGATGCTGTGAAGAGAGGAGGAGCACAGGCATCATTTATCACTAATTTAGCACGTCGCCCTCTCTTTGGCCTGAGGAGAGGTGGAAATATCTCCGTTAACCTCAGATCAGCCAGAGAGACACATTCCCATCTGCCTCTAAACACGACAAGTTTGACCTTGTCTGAGTGCCAGGAACATCTTACATTTCTACTGGCATGCACTCTCAAGTCCTTATCAAACGATAAAGAAAGCATGACATATTACAGTTACAGAAATAGAAAATGTGCAGTATCCAATACATTTTTCCCAAAAATATCATGATGATTTCTGTTGACATGTTCGTTCTGATCAGCACAAGTCTTTGGTCGAAATACACGGCTATGCCAGCTGTTCGCAAAAGCTGGCTTATACTTATCAACCATGTAGCAAATTTCCTCCTTGATCCCAGGCACGTGGGTCTCCCAGTTTCTCTCCTGACGTGAGAGACCTGAGGGAGGTGAGGTGCTCTGTAATTCTCCCCTCAGGAAAGACAAGCGTGTCGTGTTCTCCTGGTCATCTGTCTTCCTCTCGCCCTCTCTCTGTCACTCTCATCTGCGCATTCACAGAGTGGAGGTCCTGCCCCCAGCCTGTGCTTGTGCTGGGATACCTGGGTAAGGGAATAGACCCTAGGATAGAGAAAACTCCTTTAGATAGACGCTTGAGAGTGCGGTTCACTCTTAGTGTTGTTTAGTTTATTCCTCAACCCTTGTTTGATACTTTTAAAAGGGACAGTACATTTTTAATGATACAGAAGATTTCTATTTCACATAAATGCTGTTCGTTTGAACTTTCTATTCATCAAGAGTCCTAAAAAATGTATTATGATTTTAAAAAAAATTATTAAGCAGCACAACAGTTTTCAACATTGATAAAATAAGAAATATTTTACGATCAGCAAATTAGTATATTAGAATACTGGAGTAATGATGCTGAAAATTCAGCTTTGTTATCACAAGAATAAATAACATTTTACAATATTTTCAAATAGAAAACCTTTATTTTAAATTGTAATAATATTTCACAATATTACTATTTTTACTGTATTTAAAAAAAAAAAAAAAAAAAGCAAATAAACACAGCTTTGGTGAACATATGAGACTTTTTTTAATCTTGGTGACCCCAAAGTTTTGAAAGGTTGTGTAGTTGTCTTTTAAAGGCACACTTAGTATTTTTTTTAAAGCAGTTTTATATGTTTAAAACTCTGTAAGCCCCCTGTAATGGGACATTTTTACTTGAAGTAAGAGTAAATAAATGGCTGACTGTGAATACAATGTTGTTGATCAAAAACATCTTTTTGAGGTGTTATTTAAGTCAAAGCTGACCGGAGTCTTTAAAGATAGTCTTTGCAACATCATTGTTAAAATATTGTATGATATGATTAGAAATATGTTTGAAATGTGGCCTCGCAGTGTTTGAATCTGGCTTTGAATCATTACTCATCTCCTCAGGTCATGACAGTGTTGGATCATCATTCTGTGAAAAATATACAAAGTTCACACACTATTCACACACTATTTTGAGTCCCGCAGCACCTCTAACCTTCACAGAGAGAGGTTTACAATCTGCACAAAACCTCTGTCAACAAAAAATGGCAAAAAGGACAAAAACAACAAAAAAGCTTAAAGCTTGATAAGCATTTTTAGCAATCAGCCATTTGTATCAATGTGTGTCAGTGAGATTAGAGTGATTCAATATCCCAAGCATATCAATCTAAAAGCATATTAAACATCATCCTACCCCTTTCATTTTTTTTGTCTTCCCTCCCATTGTTGAAATTATGAATCGTGTGGTGCTGTACTATTTGTGTGTCTTGTTAGAGAGCTAAAATCAGTCCTGTGTCTCGTAGTTTCGAAGCAACACAAACTGAAGGTTTTTATGAACAGACCATTGAAGTGGTGATTTTATGAAGCCAATCATTTTAAGTGACACTTCATTAGTATAAAAGTGCCTGTGAAATCTGTAAAGCCCAGACTGGGGTCCCTGGGCGTCTGGCCTCGGCTCTGGGTCACTGAGGAATTTGAGTTTGGCTGCTCATCACTGCAGGCCAATCAGTGTGTGGACAGAAGCTACAGCAGCAGATGGTCGACTGCAATCTCTGCCAACACTGTAATAATGGCAGAAATGTAATGTTTGTTCTCTGTCTTGATGGTTTTAACTTCTCGTCCTTCTTGCCAGCATCATGCAGTGAAAATAGGCGTAGTATTGTCAACATAACTGTAGCCAAGTCGTTAAAACATATGTCTCATATGTGTCCGCCATCATGACAAAGTGCTCTCATAAATAGGGATTTTAAAGGATTGCACTCTTATTTACTTCCTATATCATCATATTTCATAAGGGTGGTTTCTTTAACTTTGTGCACTTTTATGGCCAAAGTGTTTTTTTATTCTTTTTACTGAAACTACAAGATTATTAGGGGGGGGACTGTCAATCCTAAAAAATAGAGCATATACATAACCTGAAACAAAAAATAAAACAGTTATCAATTATGATATTTAGAATAAAGACTGGAGTAATTGCTGTTGTTCAGCTTTGCCATCACAGGAATAAATTACATTTTAAATATATTAAAATAGAAAACAGTTATTTTAAATTGTAATAATATTTCACAACATTACTGTATAAATACAGCCTTAGTGAATATAAGAGGCTTCTTTCAAAAAAATCTTACTGACCCCATACTTTTAAATGGTGGTGTATACAGTTTAACAATGTTAGTGAACAAATTGAACTGGTGAGAGTGGGAAAGTTTATTTTTTTTATTCATTTATTTATTTAGTTTAATTTATAAAAGTCCTCAGGGCCAAAAGTGCCTGTAATTGAATAAACACCCATAAAAGTAATAAGCAGTCACATGCTACAATAGGTCACAACAGCTGAAAGATACAGAGAGGTGAACTCTATTGAAAAGACATATTTGATGTTCAGTTATGACATTATGAATGTTTGGTTCTATTTTCAGATGAGAGGCAGGGCACCCTTCGACTTAGCAACCTCACCAAAAGCATGTCTGGCAAGTATGTTTGCCGCGCCAGCAACACGGCTGGGACTGACAGCTGCCACATCAATCTAGAGGTCTCCACCCGTACGTATCTTTCAAAAAGATTAATGCAACATTCTATATTGTAGATTTCAGCACTCACTATATTTGTAACCTAACTGTTCCTCTTGTGGCTGCAGCTAACAATGCCTGGGTGATTGCCGGGGCCACGGTGGGCTCCGTGGTGGGTCTGATGGCTCTAGTTTTATTCTTGATCTTCATCCTGAGGAGAAGCCGTGACACAGAAGAGGAGATGGCCAATGATATCAAGTGAGCATGTGTATTTTATTAGGATATCTGCAGTGTTGGGGAGTGACTAGTTACATGTAATGGTATTATGTAATTTGATTACAAAATAAATGTAACTGTAATCTGTAACAGTTACTAAGAGAAATGAAAATGAAATGAAAATGTTAAGGATTACGAAGGGGGTTACATCTGAATAATTCTTGTATTAATATGTACTATTTCTTGTTATGATTTTATGAATCTGTATTTAACCTCAGAACGATCTCAAAGTAAAAAGAGGTCAATTCAGACTTTGTGGTGGCTGTGTTTTAAAATGAAATTATTATCATTTTAATTCAAGTGATGAAGGAATTTGAAAGTCTGACAGTATTCAGTGTTGAGTCACACTGTACCCTACTGAAAAGAAATATACTAAAAAAGTATTTGAAATACATTTATTTTATGCTAAGTATACTACAAATACATTTACATATATGTGTATATATGTATACTAAACTGGTATAGGCCTACTTAAAGTCTGCTAAATTGGAACAACTAATTTTGTACTAAATGCACTTTAATTATGCAAAGTAGTGCTATAGTCCAACTAAAGATATACTGAAGTAAATTTGATTGTGCTACTTTAAATATCTTGCATTTAAAGACCGATATTATTCAAAGATCATACAATCCACATCAATAGTGACATTAAAACACATTTTAGGATTAATATTAAGAAATGTGCATTGTGCACAAGTAGTAGTCCAAATAAAGTTGAATTATAATTTTTTTATATCAGTAAGTCTTGAGCGGTAATCAGTAAACATGTTAATAGATTTGAACTATACATTTAAATATATTACTTTTTTGCTAGAGTAAGGTTAACCTGCCTGTTTTAAATGTTTGAAAATGATTAACAGTTGAAAACATTCATTAAGAAATTTAGAAAGGTAATCAAAAAGTAATCAAATGTAATCAGTTACATTAATAAAGTAATTGAAATAGTTACACAACTTATTACATTTTAAGTAGGGTAACTTGTAATCTGTAACCTTTCCAAAGTAACCTTCCCAACACTGAATATCTGATTTTTGCACTTCATCCATAATGCTACAGATTAGATGTGTGTATTACAGTATCTGCTTTCTATTGCTTTAAGGGAAGATGCACAGGCTCCGAAACGTGTCTCCTGGGCTAAAAGCGGCACAGGATCGGACATCATATCAAAGAACGGCACATTGTCCTCAATAGCCACCAGCCCTCCTGTACAGGACCCTCAGAATCCACTCCAAAACAACCATTACCCATATGTCCCTGGTGCCTCCGACACCGCCTCCATCCTCACCACCTCCGGAAGCACAACCACCTTCCGCCTCCGCCCAGGGGAGCCCAACCCACTACACGGCCTGCCCGGATACAACGCCAGCGGCACACCAAATCACACACACCGCCACCATCACCACCATCGCCATCACACTCCCGCAGTCCTCAATCCCAACAGCTGCTCCACACAGAGGACTGAGGGGCCGCAGCCGCAGACCCCACGCCCGCACAACATGCCAATAAACACTGCCACCCTGTCCCGCATGGGGGCCGTGCCCATCATGGTGCCCACCCAGAACCACGCAGGGTCACTGGTCTAACGGCCCTCAAGACTAATAATGTGCTAACGACTAGCCAAACGTATGTGGAGAAGGGTTTCCGACAAATGTGACGGTAAATTTGGCTAACTTTTATACAGAGTAAAGTAAAAGTAAAATATAGTTCCATGTCTAAAAAACACCTTTGATTTGTTTTCTAAAGTATTACATGTTTTTTTTTAATGAGCTTAATCTGTGTTTTGATGCCTGAACACTCGGTGAAGTTCTTTTAGTCATCTTTTCGAACCGTTTCGAACCGAGAACAGTATTTTTCATTTATTTTTCAGCGTGTTGTCCATTATGACGGGACGCAGACGTCCACTTTTTGTAACAGTTGTGTTTATGGATTCAGATTTGTCCAGTTATTTAGACATTCAGTTAAATTTATGACAATAATCTTTAGCGTCAGATGTTCTTGTGCCTCTTGTGCCTCCGTTTCTCTCAGGAGTTTTCGCTTTTTCTGTCAAGCAGTTGACAGATTTCTGAAGCAGCGCAGGTTTTATTTCAAATGTAAGTTTGTTTAGAAATTTAGAGAGAAAAGGGATGACTGTAAAGTAGAAAATAAAATGAGAGCCCGTGAAAATGCTGTCTTATGATGTAGAGCATCAGACAAATAAATGCCAGTGTCTGCCATGCTTGTTTACTGGAGCAGGAAGGACTCTTAATTTGTAAAACATTTGATCATGTAAGTTACATGGAAGTGTCCATTTATTCATTGGTGTGTTCATGATAATGTATGAAAAACTAGCCTCGTGGTTTAATGACTTGAATGTTGGAAGCAATGTTTTATGATTTTTGATAATAGTGTTAATGCTGAATGTTATTGTGAATATTCTGGTTGAAGATATTGTTCACTCTGTAAGCCTTTTCCACTTATTTTGTTATTTTCAAATTGGCATTATATGGAATTGAAGGAATTATACAGTAACTGTCCAAGTGATGGAAGCAGAGACGTAAGAAACGGGCTCAAAGTGGAAAATGCCTCAGTGAGGTTCAAGTGTTTTATCTTTAATGTGTCATTTGATTGACCCGGCATTAAACAAATTTTATTAACAAGAAGTATCTTAAATATTAGAACCAGACACTTTATTTTGGCTGCAACATTTTTCTTCTTTTTACTTACTTTGTCTACAGGAGTTCTCAGATTGAGATCCCGGACGAGCCCCCGATTTCTGTTATGGCCATAACAGAAATACAGTGTTTTCTTGTATCATGGGAACCAAAATTGCTTTAGAAGTAAGAGTAAAATTAATATTCAGAATAATATTGGCTGTCTTAGAAGACGGCTATTGAATGGCCAACTTTTTCATGGGTTGTTTTGGTTAAAAATGTTCTATATATCCTATAGAAATCAACGGTAGAAATAGTTTGAACATTACAAAAGCCAGATGTGAGGTCCTATGGGAAAAAATGAGATTTTGGATGAAGCTGGCATTTATTGATACTAAGATACTCCTTTAGGCCACATGACTTTCAAGCAAGATAAAAATAATGAGAAAATACACTGGATAATCATTTTGTTATTGACGCAAGCTATTTGGCAGTCCGCCAAGTTAGACCAATGTAACCACCTGGAGATCCTTGGGAACAGCTTTAGGGAGTTTTGTGATAAGAAACTCCTGAAATAAGATTAGAGGTTAAAAACCGTATAAAAGTGTGAGCTGGTCATTTGTTCTGCAGGCATCTCGGCTTTGTGGTTTCTTCCAATAAAGTCTTCTGGAACTCCGAACTCTGAATATTTTTGCAAGACTTTCTCCACTACAGTTTCTGGACGTTGTGCTTTCAGTTAGTCAGAGCTGAACAGTTTTGAGCTGTTCCTTATCTCAGTGCAAGGATAACTAAATATTAGAAGCATAATGGCATATGGTCACATTGTCCTCACAACCTGCATTTTGTTCCAGTACTTTGGTGAGTAATTCTTTCACCCTTTTTATTAAATATTAATTTGAAATGGTTTATATTAGTTACTAGAAAATTCTGTTTCATAAATATATGAGTAAATATAGATTTATTAATATAATAAATATCACCCTAATGTTGAAAAGTTTTAAGATTTTTAAATGTTTTTGAAAGCCTTTTCATTTTGTATTTGATCAAAACTACAGTAGAAACGGTAATACTGTATAATATAATTACAATTGTTTTCTGTTTTAATATATTTGAAAATGTCATTTATTCCTGTGATGACAAAGGTGAATTTACAGCAGTCAGTACTCCAGTCTTCAGTGTCACATGATCCTTCAGAAATGATTATCAATGAAACAGTAAAAAACAGTTTTGTGGAAACTGTGCCACGTTTTTTTCAGGACACTTGTTTTTCTGAAACTTTACTCACAATTGAAATCTTTTGTAACATTCTAAATGCCTTTACTGTTACAAGGTATAGAGATGTTCTCTTTGTACAGATGTACAGGCGATTGTGGTTAAGCCCTCGGTGTTTGTCCAGTCGGGGTCATCGGCTGAGCTGACCTGCACGTTTGATACACATGCCTCAGAGGGCTTCACCCTGGAGTGGCGTTATGCCCCTCCAGGAACTCCTGCCGTCCAAGCCAAGAGGGTGAGGACTCCTATATTTAGAATCAGTTACAATAAACCACCACATCTGATCACAAAGTCCTGTTTGATACAGGTTCTTTACTACAATGGGAAGCTGTACTGGGTGAAATCTAAGGAGGGAAGGATGGCTCTCGTGCAGAACCCTTCAGTGTCGGGCGTTGCTTCTCTCAGGATCACCAATGCCGAAATATCTGATACTGGGTTGTATATATGTGTGTTCACCAACCCCAACGACTGGTCCAGCAGTGGACGAGGTCTGATCAACCTCACTGTGTTAGGTAAGATGGATCATGGATTTTCAAACTTTTTGATGCCATAGACCCCTAAATATAATAACCTCCTGTGATATATTTAAATTTATGTATTACATTTTACACGTTTATTTTCACACTTTTTCAAGCTTTGAAACTTGTTCTCTCCATCATCAGCTCCTCCATCTGTGCCAGAATGTTGGCTGCAGGTATACTTCGAGGGGAATGATGCGGTTCTGACATGTAATTCGTCTCAGCCAACACCAATCTATTCATGGCACAGAGAGCAGAACGCAACTCCTCTGCCATCAGACAGTTTTGTTGAAGGTAGGAAACAATCAGCTGCTGCTATAACACTAAATCTGGCACCTGGAAATAGAGCACGGATGGCACAGATCTGCTTAATCAACTTTTATAAAGAACCAAACAGGATTATATAAATCCAAATATCCAAAAATTAAAAATTTACTCACCCTCAGGGCATCCAAGATATAGAGGAGTTTGTTTGTTCATGAGAGCAGATTTGGAGAAATCTAGCATTACATCACATGCTCACCAATGGATCCTTTGCAGTGAATGGGTGCCGTCAGAATGAGAGTCCAAAGAGCTGATAAAAACATCACAATAATCCACACCACTCCAGTCCAGTCCATCAACCAACGTCTTGAAACGCTGTGTTTGTAATAACCAAATGCAATCAAAATGTCTTATAATTAACAACTAATTTTTTCATTCTTTTGTCGCTAAAAATACATTTAAGTACATCTCATTTGCTGTCAGTAAATTGTACATGTATATATCACCATTAGTCATCAGCCACCCTGCTAGATATCAACCTTTAAAAATCCATACAATAACTAAAAATGCTGTTTCATTTGTTCTTCAGATCAGCACACAGGTTCTCTGATGTTGCACAACCTGTCTGATGCCTTCGCTGGAACTTACACATGTAAAGCGTCTGATGAACTCGGTCAGGCAGAGTGCAGCGTAACCCTCAGAATGACCTGTGAGTACAACACACACACACAGCTCTAAAATCTCTGAATACTGAAATGATTTGACATGGTGTTCTATTGATAGCTGCTCCTGACACTGACGGAGTGTTTACGGGAATCTCTCTCGTTGTGCTGTTGTTTGAAGTAACGGTCATACATATCATTTATTTTTCACACGTAAAAGGGAGACGCACGTCCAGAAAACATGCAGAAGCGGTTAGTTGTGCATTTAAATCGCTATGAACTAGATGTGATGTTCAACATGTTCAGCATTTTCATTCATTTTTCTACAAGGCAGGTGAAAAACAATTCAGCGCCTCATCAGCAGAGCAGAAGGAGCCTACTACTCTTTCAGTCCAGTACTGAAGACCAATCGGACTTGAAAGTGTCTCACTTCTGTCCAGTTGCTTAGAAGTTTATCAGATGTTTCTTTTGCATCTGTTCTACTTGTTTAATTTCTGAGACTACAATAAATATACACTTTTTTTTCCATGTACCTAGAAGTGTAGCTTTGTACTTATTTCATTCAGTAATACTATAATGATGGATTAAAGATACTGAGACCTTTGTAATGTATAGCATTTTAATTCTTATTGACTTTAAGAACATTATAAACTCATGCTGACAAAACATACAAAAACAGATTTTTAGAAATGATATGAGGATCAGATTTATGATTAACAATAAAAAGCCTCAGTTGAACTGGTTTGATTTTCTGTGCTTCCTCACAAACGATCTCACAAAGACAGCTGTCTGTGATAAAAAGTAAGTTCTGAATATTGAATTAATCTGATATATCTATATATCTAT
>JAFVLL020004805.1:0-29205 GCA_021397915.2 Tor tambroides | reverse complement strand
GTTTTGAGTTAATTAGCTGATTAGAGTGTGGCACCAGGTGTCTTCAATATTGAACCTTTTCACAATATTCTAATTTTCTGAGATACTGAATTTGTTGTCAGTTATAATCATCAAAATTAAAAGAAATAAACACTTGAAATATATCAGTCTGTGTGGAATGAATGTATACATTATACAAGTAAATTCTGTACGGCATAGAAATATTTATGTTATATTTATTTATTACATTATATTTATATCTACATATAAATATACACAGTACACACATATCATATAAACACAAAGTTTTATTTTGGATGCGATTAATCGATTTGACAGCCCTAATATATATATATATATATATATATATATTTTTTTTTTTTTTTCCCCCCCAAAATTATATGCAGATTTTTGTTGTTGTTCTTTTCCCCCCTCACTGTTCCCCCTCTCTGAAATTTTCCATAGACCCCAGTTTGAAAGCCACTGATGGAGGGTTGTCTGAAATCTGTCCACAGGTAGTTTGCAGGGGATGATCAGTCACTACCCCAAGGTCATGCTCCTGCCAGTTAAGAGGGTAAACATGGTGTCCCAACTGCTCAGAGAGAAATGCCTCTTCACCATCCATCAGGTCACAGATGTCCTCAGAGTCTCGCCTGAGGTTCTGGAGGAGGATTTGGCTCAGCTGGAGTACAAATTTCAGGTAGGGCTGGTATTTTTCACTAAAGGTTTTCCTGGCTCTCATGACAGTACAAAATTTGGGGGTAAACTGTCTGTGTTGTTCTGATGACATTTCGCCTTTGTGTTAGCCATTTTGGATCACTGAAGTTGCAGTTAGTAGTTTCAAACTGACCCACAGCTTGTTTTCTACCCGCAGTATGCGTATTTCCGTATGGGTGTGCGGCAGCCAGAGATGGTAAAGGCAAAGCTGTTCAGGTTGCCTCTGTCCGAGCTGTGCTGTCGTCACTGTTTTCTGGAGCGGAGGGGACTGTACCAGACACCAGACAAGAAGGGCCAAACGCTCATCCTCAACCCCCCGCTCAAAGACGTCCTCTGCTTCTCTGAGGAAACCTACCTGATGCAGGTCGCCATGGCAACTGCAGAGGAGTTCCATGTTTTTCACAAGCTGATGGCAAGAGAGCAGGAGGAAGAAGGGAGGGAGGACGAATACAGCAGTGATGAGGATGAGGAGGATAAAGATGATGATGATGATGACGGACTGCACAGGAGAAAGCGTCACTGGAACACTGGTTACAAGAAGGACAGGAAATGAGACATTTTGTTTTAAATATTCAAAATGAATAAAAAATATTTCATTCAGCAAAATTACATAATGATTTTTTTTTTCACGATATATGATGGTAGCATTTCATGTTTTGCATATAAGACCTAACATATGCAAAGCACTACTGTTTACATGCTGGTGGTCATGCCAACATTTTTGTATATTATTTGTTTGTTTAATCTTCCATTTCATTTATTGCTTTATAAGCTTTTACCTCCGGATATGAGGTGCATAGTAGTGTCGAGGGACATTGAGGTAATAATGGTGTTAGTGTTAGTTTATCTCAACGGCCTGTCATGGGGAGGGTCAGCATAATTTACACCAAATGCTGAGTAACCATGGAGAGCTGAAAGAGTGTTAGTGCCGTGCGATCGTTTACAGATCTGTGCGCATCAGTGGAACGCCTGCTCTCTGATAACGAGGACAGAGTCGGGAGGTATTGATCTGGGGCAACATTAGTTTAATGGAGGCCTGGGTGGAAGCAGGAGTTACTGCACATGTGGATGTGTGGAACAGGTACGTGAGTCATTTTGACACGATTTATCGATTGTTAGTCCATGCGTTCCTATTGAATTCTTCCTCTTTGAACTGTTTGTCGATGAAACAGGGCTGAAACTTACAATAGTGTTTTGTTCAGTTGGAACTACAGTGCGTACCATCTTATAATGATGTGTATTTATTAGAGTTTTTAACACCAGTACAACAAAAAAGCACATTATTTGCATTGAGTTTTCTTGCTTGTCAAACATGCTACTGGCAATTGTGGTTGAAATTTGAATATTTGTAAGTATATTAAGCTCATTCAATTTCACTCAAAAGTATTTTTTTTAGATTTCATACTCATCACTATTAACCCTTGGATTTGTGACGGAATGTTTTCTTGAAAATGTACGGACTCACATATTTTCATACTCCTGTTGATCTTTCTTTTTTATGTAGTATTATTAGTAACATTAACTTTCCATTGTAACTATAGGGATAGTGTGTAGTCTATTTGTTTTCATTGTCTTTTCGTGGGTTAAAATGATTTACAAAAAGTGACTTTGTTTTTAGTCAAATTGTGTATTAGGAGGGAAAATGCTTTGTGGATGTTTGATGGTTTTATTTTTTTTTAAAAAAAGGAATGATGATAACATTTATTTGTGTAACATTTATCCGTCATTATTTTTGGAGAAATTGTAATCTGTAAAGATTTGTTCAGGTCATAATAACAATTTAAAGAGATAGTTCACCTAAAATGAAAATTCTGTTATCATTCACTCACCGTCACGGAAAAAAGAAATCATACAGGTTTGGAATGACATGAGGATGAAGAAAAGATGACATCATTTTCATTTTTTGGTAAATATTCTTTTAAAGTCCCCAAGAAATTGTTCTTCTTCCTCTGTTGAATTTTAGCCAGGACATACTGAAGTGACAGTTTCTTTAAAACCTCAGTTGCCAGTTATATTAGGTGGAAAGGACATTCTTATTCTATAGAGCATTTAATTGGACAAAAAAACTGTAATGATTTTTTGAAGCCTCATCCAAAGTTTACAGATCATATGGTGTATACGTCTGTACTTATGTTTCTTCTGTTTTCTGTAGGTAGAGAAGCCATATATGTGCTCTGCCGTTCCAGTCTCAGTAAACAGAGGAGCTGGTGTTCTTCAGCCTTTCAACGCTTTCTCTCAGTAGTGTGGTGCTAAACTCCAAATATGAATCAGTCTTTCATTGTTACCATCTCTGTGGATTGGTACAACAAAATGGAGAGCAGACGCATGGATCTGTTCCTCATCCCTACGGTTCTGCTAACCTCTGTCACACTGCTGGTCAACCCTGTTCTGTCCCTCTGCGTACTGTGTTTTCCTACGCTACGTCAAGAGACCCGCTACCTGCTCCTTGCTAACATGCTCTTCGCCGATATGCTCTTCCTCGCCATAAATCTCGCGATGGTCTCCTGCAACTCCATGGGCCTGCACATGCCCCACTCGTTGTGTGAGTTTATGATGGTGAGCATGGTAATGACATACAGCACCTCTGTGCTCACTATCACACTGATGGTCGTCGACACATATGTGGCGGTACGTTGGCCGTTACGTTACATAGAGATTCTCCCACCATCTCGGGCCAGGAAGATAATCATGAGCTTGTGGGTAATGGCTGCAGTGTGTCCCATCTCTTTGCTAGTGATGTTTGAGGCGGTGATGGGCAGTGACAAGCAGAGCCGTCCAGTGTGTTTAATGTTGATTGCGCTGCACTCGCTGGAAAACGAGATGAAGGTTGGTGTTCATTTGTACTTCATCATTGCCATCAGCCTCTGCACTGTTCTCATTGTGTACTGTTACATCCATCTGTACATCATCACTAAAACTTCTGGGATATGGCGTAGTCGGTACTCCCGGGCGCGAATGACGCTTCTGGCGCACACTCTGTTGCTCATGATGTATTTTGTACCCGCGTTGGTCTTTGCCGTGGAGCTGGCTCTTTTAAAGAAAGAAAGCCTGGATGTTGTGGGAGTGTGGATTAACTTGGTCAACATGTGCGTACTGATGTTGTTGCCACGCTGTTGCACTCCTTACCTGTACATCCTGCGCTATCACGAGATTTACGAGACTGTCCAGCAGGTGTTTTGGAAGAAGCGACACCACAGTCAGAGGAGTGCAGCCCAGAACTGGACTTGAAGCAGAGCAAGCCTGCAAAATAACTGTATCTGGTTGCTCTGTCATTGGAGGATTCATTTGCAGAAGAGGGAATTTAAAAGACTCCTGAGCCAGAGAGAGATCTCAAAAGAAACATTTTATATTTTAGTGTTCATTTTAGTATATTCTATTAAAGCATTTTAACATGAATGTATATTAAGAATGTTATGATCTTTTATATATTTTCATATTTAAACTAAAGACTGAGTGATACGTGCTGTTATTCATCATAACACAACTACAAAAAGTGCAACTGGGTGAATCTCACAAAGAAATGTGACCCTGGACCACAAAACTAGTCATAAGTAGCACAGGTATATTTGTAGCAATAGCCAAAAATACATTGCGTGGGTCAAAATTATCGATTTTTCTTTTATGCCAAAAATCATTAGGATATTAAGATCATGTTCCATGAAGATATTTTGTAAATTTCCTACCGTAAATATATCAAAATTTTATTTTTGATTAGTAATATGCACTGCTAAGAACTTAATTTGGACAACTTTAAAGGTGATTTTCTCAATATTTTGATTCCAGATTTTCAAATAGTTGTATGTTGGCCAAATATTGTTACATCCTAATTAACCATACATCAATGAAAAGCTTATTTATTCAAGTCACTAAGGCTTAATTACAAATAATAATAATAATATTAGTTCATAAATTGGGCTTAATTTTTATTCATGCAAAATATATTTTTTCTTTTCTTTTCTTTCATTTTTGTGAGATTTCCCCAGCTATATATTGTTATGCATGCCCACAATATTGATTCAAACTCTTGTATGCAAAGCAGCAGTCAATAATGCTGTTTTATTCTCTTGGCAAGATAAATAAATTTACAGTTCAGGATTTTTACACGATTGTGTCTTTCTCCAATTTCCTATAAGCGTTCAATGTTTAACCTGAGTGGCACTTAGTTCTCTAAGTTAAACAATCAATCAGTCCAAAAATAACAGTGTAAATGTTACGCAATACTTCTGATTCTAGGAAGACATATCAATATTTATGCCTTGGTTTAAAATCCCTGAGTGTCATTCTGATCCATTTAGCTGTGAAGTGATATTTACCTGTTTCTCCTTCTCCATGGAAACCATTTACAAGTGTGCCTGTGACAAATCCACATCTGTCCCACAAATCGCACCACAGTCTGCAGGAAGGGGGAAGGAGAGACACATTTACCTTCAGCTCTGGATTTGACGCACAAACACATGCCATGAGATGGAAACTCTAATGGAGGGAAAGTCGGAACGTTTCTACCTAGTTGCAGAAGACCTTTTTTTATCTCTGCTTTGTTCGTTTGGCAATTGGTACAACAAGTCGGGTCGAGCTGACCTTCACAGACGTACTTCTAATTTCTCAAACTCCTCTGAAAGCCCAGCGGAGATGTTTGCGCACGAGTGGCATGGATTCATCCCTCCCTGCCACATGAGGGTGCTTCAGCTGTGCCCCATTTTGGCCTTCCCTGTGTGTTCTGCTGATCACTCCGGTTCTTCTAGTACGTATCCTGTCCAGGTGACCCATAAACCATGAACACGTTACCTCCTCCTGGCTAGTGTTCTCTTCAGTGACCTGCTCTTTGTTTGCATGAACATCCTGAGTGCCTGTATCAATTTAGCCGGTGTGTTGATGACGGAGTGGCCGTGTGCCGTGCTGCTCTTCCTGTCTGCGGTCTTATACAGCTCTGGGGTACTAAGCATTACAGCAATGGTGCTGGATACCTGCTTTGCAGTGTTAGCCCCCTTTCGCTACCTGGCACTGTGTTCCTGTGTCCACCATGACCTCACAGACAATTGCTGCCATCTAGGTCATCTCTGTCTTTCTCCCTGCGGCCGCTGTTGGCATGTTTTTGTGGTACCATAGTACGGCCCCCTGTGCCCTTCACCTCTGCTCCCTTCCTTTGCTGATGGTTTTGACCGTAAGCCACTTTCGCCCACTCCACGTCTCCATGCTGCTGACGGTCACTGGTATCATTTTCATCCTCCTCCTGGTGTTGTCTGGTTACCTCATTCTCTACTTTTGTACCCGTAGTTCAGGCGTTTGGAAGGGCGAGACCTCGTCTCGTGCTAGAGGAACATTTCTCATCCATTATCTCCACCTGTTCCTGGCTTTCTGTCCCCTGCTTGTTTTGATGATCGAGCTGATGCTTTGCCAAAACAGTGAAACTATGGATCCCAAAGCAAGCCTGTGGATGTCCCTGATGGTGTGTAACGTCTTGCTCATCCTGCCCAAAGCCTTGGCGCCGTACCTGTATGGGCTCCGCTATAGAGAACTGTGCAAATTGCTGTTCCAGTTCTTTCATCTGAATAGGCCAACTACTATCACACCTGTGATATAAATATGCTTATTTGAACTTGTGTAAAAGACTTTTAAAAAGCTGTTGCTGAACTTTTCATCAACCAGTTAAAACTGCCAGTTAAACCAGTTAAAACATAAAATTAGCTGTCTGTAATGATGCTCAACTGGGGTTTTGTTAGTAATAATATGTGACCCTGGACCACAAAACCAGTCTTAAGTCGCTGGGGTGTATTTGTAGCAATAGCCAGAAATACATTGTATGAGTCAAAATTATAAATTTTTCTTTTATGCCAAAAATCATTAGCACATTATGTAAAGGTCATGTTCCACTAAGATATGTTGTAAATTTCCTACTGTAAATATATCAAAACTTGATTTTTGATTAGTAATATGCATTGCTAAGAACTTCATTTGGACAACTTTAAAGGCGATTTTCTGAATATTTAGATTTTTTTGCACCCTCAGATTCCAGATATTCAAATAGTTGTATCTCAGCCAAATACTGTCCTATCCTAACAAACCATACATCAATGGAAAGCTTATTTATTCAGCTTTCAGATGATGTATAAATCTCAATTTTGAAAAACTGACCCTTAAGACTGGTTTTGTGGTCCATGGACATGGTCATATATGATATGTCACAAAAATATGTGAGATTAATCAAAAATGTACATTCAGTTGTGGTAAATATGGCATTTATTGCGTTTAATATGATATTTTGTATTTACTTATGGTATTCACTATGTATTTTGGTTACTAAAAACTCTATTTCTAGCCTATCAATAAAAAACTACTATAAGTCAGCCTTCACAGACAGAAGCACCGTTATAAATATACATAAGATTTACTACTGTAAACCCTATCAGAAATAACTATTAAACTTTACAAATGGTGTAAGAGGCTTTGAAAATCTTTCGTTTTAATGTTTTTGATGACAAAACTTAAACCATTTGTAAAGTTTAATAGTTGTTTCTGATAGGGTTTACAATAGTAAATCTTATGTATATTTATAACGGTGCTTCTAAGTGAAAATTGCAAGTAGTTTTTTATTGATAGGCTAGAAATAAGTTTTTAGTAACCAATACATATAGGTGAATACCATAAATACAAATATCATAATTAAACTTACCAATAAATGCCATATTCCACAACTGGATGTACATTTTTAATCTCACATATTTTGTGACATATATATGACCGCCATGTCCATGGACCACAAAACCAGTCTTAAGGGTCAGTTTCAAAATTGAGGATTCACGACTGGTTTTGAGGTCCAGGGCCATGTGTATATATATATATATATATATTTTTTATTTTTTCCTCCAAATTATTGACCTCAACCTACAGCAAGAGACAGTAATATTTCTCATTATGCAATACCAGAGAGAGAAGGAGAGATGGGAACAGAGAGACACGCATAGGTCGAAAGTGAATTTGTCTAAGAAAAAAGGCCTAGTAGTAACACCCCAGCAAAAGCTGGCAGCGCTTGAATCTGTTTGTTTCGCTCGACAGCCAGTGATTAATTATTCTACTGAAATCTCCATGGCTAACCTGCTTCTTTGGAAGAAAGAGACATGTATGTAAAGAGAGCGTAAATGTATATTTTTCTGTCGTTGGATGTCATAAGCAACAGATATCTTGCAGAATTGTGACTCTAGGATGTTGTGGGTGGTTGTTAGCATGTTGCTAGCATTGCTTTAGCTAGCTACTTGCTGGTCAAACTCAAAAGAAGGTGGTTTACATTAACTTTACAACTTTTGGTAGGGGTTAGTTCAAGGTATAACCCCAACTGAATAGTACTGGCAATAGTAGTGCTTGATAATTATGAAAAGGCAAAACAGAAAGAATCTGTTTAATCTTCTGTTATGTAGTATGTACTGTACACTGCTATGATTTTATATTAGAAATCTGAATATTTAATAGCAAATCATCATATGAAAGAAAAAGCACTCTTCTTTTATTCTGTTTGTTTGAGCACATTAAAAAGTGACATATGATATTCAGGTTTACTAAATTTTCAGCAGCTGAGTTGACACACACATGGCGTCCTTGGAAACATTTCTAAGAGGACATTTCTTCGGTACATTTATTGCAATGCATTGGTGGGAAACTGACATAAGTGTTTTGTTTTTTTTTTTTTGTTTTTTTTGTGCATCTAAAGTTTTGGCAGTAAAAAAACATCAACACAAAGACACAAATAAAACAGCAAAAACTGGCATCTTCTTCTCACAGTCCCTTGCTTCAGTGATAAACAGCTGCCACTAGAAATCCCAGCGGTACGCACATTGATGATGAAATCGTAACGCGGTTCAGAACCAAATATTACAGTATGACAGGCATCATCTAACTCAGCTACAGATCAAACAAACCAAAAGTCAAAAACAGCCTTAAATGCAATAGTCATCTCAATAAAAACAAGTGCATGAATTTAGATGCGGGGTTGCAACTAGCAAAAATGCTTTCATTTAAAAAAAAAAATAATAATATAAGATTATGAAGTAAATTATAAACGATAAACTAGATGAGTGAAGTTTGTGAACAAACTTTGAAGTTGGCTTGAGAAAGCCTATCCTGAATGTCTGAAGCAATTGTAAATGCTTGAAGTTTAGATAGATAGATTAGATAGGTGTTGATAACATGTGGCTAGCAATGATTTAGCACAAAACGACCACTTTTTCCCTGACACGTCCTGGCCAGGATTTCTATATTGCCTAAAATGTCCAGGTTTTCATACTTGCTGAAGGCAATGATCAAAAAGTAGCATCACTTTGAGCGTTCTCTGTAGATCCCACCTTCTTGCGTGCCACGATTGGTCGATTATGTGCAATGCCTCAATGTTATTGGTCAAACTACTTTTCGATCATTACCTTCAGCAAGTATGGAAACAGGAAAACAAAGCCAAAACCTGGACATTTTAGGCAATATAGAAATGCTGGCCAAGACATGCCCGTGAAAAAGCGGACGTATGGTCGCCCTATGCTAGCAACATGTTAAATCATGTTTTTGGCATGTTTTTTAGAATGAATAGCATGTTGTTAACATGTTGCTAGCATGTTTTTAAAATTAGCATATTTGCTAGCATGTTGCTAATCATGTTTCTAGTATGTTGTTAGCACATTGCTAGCATGTTTTTAGCACAGTTAACATGTTGCTAGCATGTTTCTAACATGATTAACCTTAACTAGCCTTAAGCATGATTAGCATGTTGACATTTTGTTAACATGTTTATAGCATGATTAGCATGTTGCTATGATGTTTTTAACATGATTAGCATGTTGTTAGCATGTTGCTGACATTTTTCTAGCATGATTAGCATGTTGCGAGCATGTTTTTAACATGATCAGCATGTTGTTGACGTGTTTCAGCATTATTAGCAAGTTGTTAGCATGTTTTTAGCATGATTAGCATGTTGTTGACATGTTTTAGCATGATTTACCATGTTGTTCTAGGATAGTCATGAACTCTTTGTTACTAGTTATAAAGTGACATTTTCAAATTAGTAAAGGAGGCTTGGGCTCAGCTGTTTTAAACTGTCAAACTGAGATCTGAATCCGTGGCCAGAAGGAAGTAGGCCTAGTTCTGCACAAAAGAGGGCTTTTAAAGACACTCTGTTGTTGTCTTTTTTATTTACACACTTGTGCCATCAAACTGTTGTATAAACACAATATCACACTCGTAGCTGTGATATATCACTGCCATATGGCACTGCAGCTCTTGTGATATTGCTCATATGAAGTAGTTACATCACTAATTACATTTAAGACTTAAAATAGTGTAGAAATAACAGTGTTACTGTTGTAAAATTAATCAATTTCAGGAAAAAATAAATACATTTGAGCTGTAAAGTAAGCCAAATACCCATTTTTAACTCTGAGCTGAAAACAGGCTCAGAGTTTTTAACATTTCACTGTGTTTATTTTGAGGTTTACACAAAAACATCTCACATTTTTAAAGCGGTCAGACTTGTGGACGCCACAGCAGACAGTCTCATACATCACAATGGAAACGCTGGCTGTCTAACTTCAGCAACTTTAGAGTCACACAAAAAAGATGCATTTGAAGATCCTGATCAATTGTGTCTCATCTCAAGGTTTCATTTCAGCCCTGAACCTTTCACAGGCTGGTCAAAGTACAATAAAGTGTTATTTGTTGTGGCCCACAGCTACAGAACTCTATGAACAACAAAAACAATCGTAGTTAAAGCTGCTAAGTCTTGATAGCTGAAGTTTCCACAGTTCACATAAGGTCACTAAAGCATTTTCCTTTGTTTGTTTCTGGATGGTTTGGTATCTTGCTGTGCACAATGTCGCTTGTTACAAGCAAAAACTAAAATACAGTGCGTACATGCATAAAATATGAGGCTCTGATAAATAAGTCTCTGATGTGAGGATTTAAGCTCCAAACATGATCTCAGTTACCCTAGAGACTTAAAGTCCAAACCATTTCAGAAGTTCTGATCCTGCTGGGCCGCACTAACGCCCCTGATGTTCGGCAAAACGACTCAAGAGGCGGTCTGCAAAAAGTCGCTGCATTTTGATTTTAGAAACCCATTAAGACTAAAGGATTTCTGGAATTGTTGCAGAAACATACACAAACGCACACTTCGTTTGTGCCTACTGTGCCTATTCAATTACAGGAACAGCAATTCTCAGAAATGAAAAGAACGAACATTTTTTTCCTCTCAATTTCCATTTTTTTCCCCCTTCACTAAAAGGGTCCTTTTCACAGCAGCACATGTATGTTCTGTTCAATGGCAGCATAGGGTCTGCTATAAACAAGCCTTGACGTTCACTTATTCATTTGCGGTCAGGTTGAAAGTGTATTCCTTACCGAACTCTCCTGGCACTGAGATCTCATACACACAGGACTGGCCCGCGGTGTAGTTGTGAGGGTAGTTTGGGGACAAAATAGTGCCCTCTGAACCCGTCGACCGGCTTCCACATGGAGCTGGAAGAAACAAATAAAGGTGTGTGAATACATGCATATATCCAAAACACATCCAAACACAATGTTAATGGTGGACTAAATCATTTATTGCTTGTTTTACAGACCAGTTAACATCTGGATCACTCTTTCTTTTTTGTTTCAGTGTGTTTTAAAATTCAAACTAGCCAGACTCTTTTAAAAATGCAATGTATATGGTGCAAAAACACTCAACAACAAAACAACATCTACTGGTTCAGGAACACAGAGAGCATTCCTATTAAAAACAAAACTATAAAAATGTATATCAAATATTTGTATTAAAATAATTTTGAAATAAAATATTCTCTCTCTCTATATGTGTGTGTGTGTAATTAAATTAAATATTAGATTAAATACTTAAATTGTTGCATAGAAGTTGAAGCACTAAAATTACTATGAAGAAAACTACAAGCTAAACAGAAATATAAAAAATACTTTGCACAAAATTACTAAATCTAAAAACCGAAAATACAAAAATTAAAAATAATAATAAATACTATAATAGTACATAAATAATACTAAAATAACACTATTGTGGTGCATTGTTTCCTGCAATTGTTTAAATGTATGTTTTCAACAATTATTTATTGATTTAATTATTTTGTCATACACATACTGTGCCACAATTTTAGAGAAAATGTTTCTTTATAAAATTATGATGATCAAGTGTCCTATATGTAATTACATTATAGCTGAATAACACTGCAATATTTAAACCCTTATAAAAGTTCTTGAAATAAACATTATTTAGTGTCATACCGCTTTGTAAAGAAATGTTCATGTTAATAAAAAAAATACTTTGCTTCTGAGACTTCATTTAAAAATATGTGGCATAAATAAAATGTTTGGTTTTTGTAGATGAGTCTCAATTTAAGGCACCGATAGGTGACTCCATCTCATGCAAGTCTATATTTTTCAAAACAAATTTGTCAAAAATAACAAGTATATCAATAAAATAAAGTCAAACTTTGCTTTGAGGAAAGTGGAAAAAATGAGTCCACCTTTAACTCAAGGTGCATTTGAGGAGAAATGCTGTACCTGAACCATGTTTAACAAAGGCAACATACAGCAAGGTGTAAATCTATATAACGTGGCACGATATGACAGCTGTGGAAGGAGCGCTAGAGTTATAGGGGGCATTGTTAACAGCGCTCAGTCATTCATCAACCAGCTAGAACAGAATTATAGGCCTGACAATAATACTTTTCAATCTCATACTCTAAAATACAACCTATACAGTCTTAAGATACAGTCTTTATGCAATCATCGATTAGAGGGCCGTTTGAATTATTTCTACACAATAAGCAAAACAATTTAGCATAATGCAAGAGAAATGGGCAAAAATAATTGCGGCAAAAGGAGGATAAAAAGTGATTAGGATCTAATGGAGCAGGCAGAAGCTTTCATCCAGTCGTAAGACTCCGCAAAATATAAATCGTTCTTTCGAGTGACATTTATAGCCTTTGACTTGCACAAGTGGGATAACTGCTGCCCCGTTTGCATTATTTGATGTGAAATTCAAAGTCTCAGTGTGGGTTTATTATTGCTGATCCCACAATATTCTGTGGTGAAATATTAATTTCAGAGGATTAGCAAACAAGATGCGGTGACAGAGTCAATACATCAGAGCGCTGAAATCATTCACTCCTGAGTCGAAGAACATCATCATTTGTGACTCATGTTATAATTGTTTATCTCTGCAGATGACAAGAAAAGTGTTTACAATGTTTCATGTCAATTTAAACATCTCCCAGCTCTGGAGTTTCACAAATCTATAAATGTAGACTGTGTCTCAAAGGAAGAAGTACACACAACTCATACAATGACTTTCAAAGGGTGCTAATTTCTTTCCAAAAGTGCCTATATTATTGAGATTTATCTTTTCACACTGATGACACTTGAGGGTTTCATACACAACTATTATAAAAGCTTCAAACAGTCACTGATGCTAAAGGCGGCAACATGATGCATTAAAGATCTGGGGGTGAAAACTTTTGAGAAGGATGATGATGTGTAAATGTTTCTTAAATATATTATCATTTCATTTAGTACTGCCCTTCAGAAGCTACAGAAATGATTTAAATGGTTTCCCAGAAGACAAAACAAGTACTATTTACCCTTATCATTCAGTTCCAAAAGTTTTCACCCCCCACTGGTATAGTTATGCATCTGTCTTTCAATTGTCCTCAGCGTGAAAACATGGATGTGTTATCTAATGCAATAAATAAAATATAGTAAACATAGATAATAGTTATCAAATTATCATGAAATGTTTTAAACACTTTTCATAACTATATGAACTGAAAGAATGGTATTTGACTATTTTAATTTATATGCAGCAATCAGTATTATTTCAGTATTACAATTATAATTTTTATTAACAGTTTGAATAATTATTTCTATTTTAATGTTTCAGTAATTTTGTTGTTTTTGCCATTTTTCTATATTTTAATTAAATACTTAATTTAAATCATTTTAATTTCAGTTTTTCGTTATTTTAGTACATCTAGATACACTACATGCAAACTAAAAATGCCGCCTTAGCAGCTAGCTGAAATCAAAAAAGTGTAAGTTTTTAAAATATTCTAGCATAGCATCTATCTTTCATAATATTTTGATACATGAAAATCCAACAGTACTTGAATTGATTCACATAAATTAATCTTAAAAACAAGTTTGACAAAGAAGAGATGCTATAAAACATCTCTGTCTTAACTCACACGAGAGAAAAAAGACTAGTCTGATAATTACACGCACTTCTGGAAACTTAATGGCCAAATAAAAAGCACTTTAACAATGTTGTCAAATCACTGCGACTATATTGTAAAGATCCAATCAATCGCACAGCTCTACTATAGACCTACATAAAGCCAGATCATAATTATATTTCGTTCTGACTTCCATTGTGAAGGACCAATCCTATCAAACTCCCCCATAATTCACACTCTCCACACATGCACATGTACACAGTGTCCCTGCCGTCTCCAGAGGCACAAGTAAGCCGCAGCGCATACTCCAGCATCTCTTCACACCGTGAGCTGGTGTCACAGCTGGAGGAAGTGTAAAAGAGAGCCGTCAGATGCCCCGTCAAGCCCTTGTGGGTTTGTGCGCACATGTGGCAGGGTGACACAGTCCGTACACGAGACCCCAGCACAAACACATCCATTATTAATCAATGCTTTCCAGGCGGAAGAGCACAAGCCTGAAACAACACCTATGAAGAGAGTGGCAGGAATGAAGAGTGTTATGACCGCCGTCTCATCCTCCATGACAACACAGAGAGCACAGTAATTGGCAGGAGCCGGATCTAGACATAGACTAGCACTTGAGACATAAAAACAGAAAAATGTGTAACTAGTGTTGAGGCACAACTAACTGAATGTTAGTTTACTTATACTTCTGTAATCTGACAAATCTGAATGTGTAATAGGATAATCCATGAGAAAAAGTTATTGGGAATCAGTCTCTTTTGCTCATCAAGGCTGCATTTATTTAATCAAAAAATACAATAAAACTGGATGGAGAAAATAAAAAAAAAATAATGAAATAATATTACCTTCTAAATAGACTGCTTTCTATTTGAATATCTTTAAAATGCAATTTATTCTTGTGATGCAAAGCTGAATTTTCAGGGTCACATGATCCTTCAGAAATCACTCTAATATGCTGACTTGCTGTTAAAATTTCTTATCAAGTACTATCGGTGCTCAATTATTAATAAGGTTTTTTTTATTATTATCAGTGTTTTTGCTGCTTAATATTTTTGTGCATGTATTTTTCAGGATTCTTTGATGAATAAAAGTTCAAAAGAACAGCATTTATTTGAAATAAAAATCTTTTGTAATATTATTATAATTTTTTTTACAGTCACTTTTGATCAATTTAGCGCCTCCTTGCTAAATGAAAGTATTAATTTAGTTTAAAAATAAAAATAAAAATCTTAAAAATAAAAAACTTCTGAATGGTAGTTTATTATGGTTTCCACAAAAAAATTAAAAATATTAAGAAGCAAAATGGTTTTTAATATTGATGATCACAGAAATAAATTATATTTTGAAATAGATTAAGATATTAAACAGTTATTTTAAATTGTTTTTAATTATTTTACAATAATACTGTTTTACTGTATTTTTTTTATTTTTTATTTTTTTTCAAATAACGTTCAAAACAAACAATCTTGGTCACTCTTTATTTTAAGGTCTAATTTTCGCTATTAGCAAACCATTAACTATGACTTTTGCCTCAATAAAATTTGCTGCTTATTAATAGTTATTTCGGTAGTTGTTGGATTTACAGTAGGTATTGGGTAGGATATGGTCATACAGAATGTGTGCATTATAAGCACCAATAAACAGCCAGTATGTTAAGAACAGGCATGCTAATAAGCAACTAGTTAATAGTGAAAACTCGTCCCTATACTAAAGCGTTACCAAAATCTTAAATACGTGTATATACCATAATGGAGTCATGTGGCTGAAAAAGAAATTAAAATGCAAGAATTGATAACATCAACCAAAAAGGAAAGGTGTTTCAGAAACTGAGCAGGTTATTAGGTTTTATTTAACGTTTACAAAGAAAAACTGTGATTATCAGACCAGGAGCATGTATTAAAACAGCAAACAGAGTTCATATTGATGAAACCGTCCACTGAGATCTGAATCCACTGAACATGCCTCTGCCTGATTAGTCAGCAACTAGTTAGTAACACAGCTCTTGCTAAAGTAAAACTTTCATCTTCAGTCCAACTCTCCCAGGCATAGCTAGAAACATCACAAAATATGCTGAATATAAAGTCTTTCCATAACATTTCCACTGTCTCTTAGGAGATGTGGGGAGTGATGCTTTATATCAGCAGCTCTGTGAAGATCATTTGCAAAATAGCACAGAACAATGAGCCATTACTGAATCATAGTGAGTTGTTACCTGCTGCACTGTAACCAAAAACCATTGCTTTTGTTCCAGCGGACTGGGCGGTTCATCCCATATGATGCATTTCCACCACAAACTCATCCAAAGAGGGTTAGCAACTAGCAAGGCCAGCCATGCATCCATGCATGCAGAAAAAAACTCAGAAATCAATAGACCAGCCTTCAGTCCGGATCTGTGCGGTATCAATTCAAGGCTGTGTCAAGACGCCTCATGCACAAACGTGTGAAAACTTTTGTGCCATTTCTTTGCCATTCATACAAAGACCTCTCTGTACATTTCTGTTTGCACAGGGAACAAATACTTGACTTTGACTGATTCATGGTTATCTCTACCAGACTTCTCAACTAGTTTAAAGGCCCGTTCACACCAAGAACGATACTAGATAACAGTAGTTCTCAATATTAAAAAATAGCCACACCACAACTGTAACGATAAGAGAAACGATATCGTTGGAATCACATTCAAAATTATTTTTTTCCAGCTGATGAACAATAAAAACATTGACAGCCAATCAGAATCAATCCTGCTGTAACAAACTCAAGAATTTAATGCGGAAGACAAGCGTGCACTTAGAATAAATGGATGATATCGTCCACTGGTGTGGACGCTAATATAGTAATCCTTACAGTTATCTCTATAGTTATCGTTCTTGGTGGAACGGGCCTTAAGCCTATAGCAATCGTCCCTTGAGCTGCCAGCTTCATCAGAAAGACCTTACACCACTTACATTTAATAACTTTATAGCACGCAATGGCTTCAACAGTAATATTTCATCTGAAAAAAGTCATAAATATAATCAAAATCTGAGTAACATTTCCGCTCATCCAAACATTCAACTGTAGTATATAAGTTCAATTTTTCACAATCCAATCAGTATTATTTTAGCATTATTTGTATACTATTCTAGCATTTATTAATATTTTGAATTTGATTTTATTTGAAAACATTTTCAATTTTTAATTTAATTTTGTAGTTTTAGTTTGTCTTTTTTTTAATATTTATCTTTTATTTCAGCTTTATTTCAAATATTGAAAACAATTTTTATTAGTTTTATAGTTAATAGCAACAACACTGAATCAAAACAGTTTTCAGTGCATAAAATCAAGCATTTTTTATTAAATATGTTTTACACAAGGAAATATTACACCTTAAACAATATAATTTTACCTGTAAAACCTTATACATTATTAACAAACCCAATCAATACATTTTATTTTACCTTGAAATTTAAGCATGTTACCTCAATTTTGTTCTACATGCAAATACTTTGTTTTGCATGTTTATTCAATATTCGTCTTACATTTTAAATCAATATGAAATCAAAATTGACCCGATTTAATTTCTTAATATACATCACTGACCTTACTAAGAATGATTCATCAGTGCACATCATTCCACATAAAATAGATTTATTCCTAATTTTTCATCAAAATGTATTGACTTTCTCTGCCTCTGAAACAACTTCAGATAAACAAGTTATAAAATCAAGCTCCTTCCTACATACAGCACTTTCTCTCTCAGAAATATTTCAGATTCTGCAACCTCACCATGAAGAAAAACTTCACTTTCTTATGTCTGTGGGATTATTGCTTTGCACGTAAACTCATAAACCAGACTCTTATAATGAGGTGATTTTTGATCGTTATTATCAGGGTTTTGTTGACACTCATTAAGAGTTCACATGCACGGCTTACTGATTATGCCTAATCAGCTGAAGTGTAAGGTCACAAAAATGCCTTAAATGATGATCTTTTATTAGCGAAAGGTCGTCACACCTCAATTTTGCCCTTTTCTGACAGCTTATGCACTGTCTAACACGTGGCAGTTTTCTAGTATGCGGTTTATTGATTTGCAAAACGTATTTTTCAAATGATTCTTTTCAAAAGTTATCAGTGTTTAGAGTACATGTAAACACCTTCGTGTTGATCTGGATGAAAAGAAAAACGGTACAATTTTGACTTTCATTCACAAGCAAAACTACTGTAGGATAAAACGCGCAAACAGACGCTGTATCCCACACAGCTCCAAAAATAGAGCGTCAGGTATTTGGGTCGTAAGGGGATGTTCTAAGCACAATACAGATGGGAACATGAGCGTACCTTGGCAGCTGGGCAGAGCTCTGTTCCACTCGGGTCTGTTGGTGTCACCCATGACACAGGTGAGACTGGAATAACCCTGGAGCTGGTAGCCTGGATCACAGTGGAAGGTCACAGTTGAGCCCAGCTTATAGTCTCCACCCAACCGAGTGCCATTCATCACGCTGCCCGGGTCAAAACAAGCCTCACGCAGTTTAGCTATACGGGAGAGGAACACAAGGCATATGGCGTATGATAAAGCTGTAGAAGATGAAAAGATCTGAAGGGATGAAAATGCCAAGCGGTGAGTCACTGTCAACCTTTGAAACTTTCCAGTTTGCGCTCAAGCTTCTTGAAACAGTATATCATGACAATCTTAAAGGAACCGTTTACCAAAATATGAACACTCTGTCATCATTTACTGGCCCTCAATCGATAAAAATCAATAAGTGCATCTCTCAAGGGCACAACTCCAGTTTGAGAATAGCTTCTTTAAGCACCAGGCCGAAACAAAAGCGCAATTACCTTTGTATTCCAGATGGAAGCCCGTGTAGCTCACGGATCCATCGCTGCGGAAGGCAATGTGCATGATGTTGGAGCTGCTTTCCACCTTTTCTGGCAGCTTGCTGTCTTGAAATGTGCCAATCAGATGACCGTTGCTGTGAGGTCCGTCGTAGATGTACAAGAAGTCATAATTGGGCTCAATGCTGAAACTGAGAGAAGACAAGTATAGGATCAAAAGACAGTGATCTATTGACTTTTTTCTACGCAATTTACTCCTCCTGAAGGATTAGTTCAACCACAAATGAAAAATCTGTCAGCATGTCAGTGCAAATCATTGCACACAAAGGGGATGACAAAAAAGGCATCAAAAAGTGAGATTTTAGCACACAGTCATTTAAACTACTTTGATAGCACATATGTAACCCCTGGAACACAAAACCAGTCAAAAGTGTCAGTTTTTCGAAATTGAGATTTATACATCATCTGAAAGCTGAATAATAAGGTCTCCATTGATGTATGGTTTGTTAGGATAGGACAATATTTGGCCGAGATACAACTATTTGAAAATCTGGAATATGAGGGTGCAAAAAAATCAAAATACTGAGAAAATCGCCTTTAAAGTTGTCCAACTGAAGTTCTTAGCAATGCATAGTACTAATCAGAAATGAAGTTTTCACATATTTACGGTAGAAAATTTACTAAATATCTTCATAGAACATGATCTTTACTTAATATCCTAATGATTTTTGACATAAAATAAAAAAGGATCATTTTGACCCATTCAATGTATTTTTGGCTATTGCTACAAATACACCCCAGCGACTTAAGACTGGTTTTGTGCTCCAGGGTCACATATGGTGTATATTATGGAACTTTAATATGGTCACTACGCGCTGTCGACTGAAAAACTGCTGTGTGAAGATTTGCAAATAGCATACATGTTCGAAACGATCAGCAATGATAGAAACTTGCCTTTTGGGTGAACAAGCCCATTAAATCTTGGTATACACTGCAAAAATGATTTCTTACTCAGTATTTTCATCTTGTTTTCCAGTACAAATATCTAAACATTCTAAAATTAAGATACATTTACTTGAGAAGAGAAAACTGGGTGGAGCTTGCGATGTTGTCAACAAGCAAGCTTGTTAAATTTTCATGTTTTCAGTAGGATGCTGCTTGTTTTTCATCTTTCCTGTTTTACAGCAATCACACATTAGCTTTTCTACACTGCAAAAATGACTTTATTTCTGAGCATTTTGTCTTATTTTCCATTAGAAAAATTCTTGAATCAACACATATTTACTGAAGGAAATGACTTAAGAGATTATGTTGTTTTCTGAAAAAATGTATCAAAATCAAGTGGGTTTATGTTTAAAACAGGACAAATATCTGACAATAAGAAAAATGAACTTAATTCAAAGGGAAAACAAGATTATTTTTTATCCCATTTGCACTTTTATTTTTCTTATTTTAAGAATAAACAAAAATAAAAAAGACTCAATGTGCCATATTTTTTCTCAAGTACTTTTTAAAATTAAAATCCAGTACAAATATCTAAATAATGAAAATACATTTACTTCAGAAGTAAAACAATATAAGCTAATAAGTCTTGTTTTCAGAAAAAAATATATATATCAAAATGAAGTAAGTTTATGCTTAAAACTAAAAAAGAAAATCTCATTTTTTTGCAGTGTAGAAATGCAAATTGCTTATAAAGTGTGATGGCTGTAAAACAGGAAAGAGAAAATAAGCAGCATCCTATTATAAACATGAAAATTTATCAAGTGCTTGTTGACAACATCACAAGCTCCATCCAGTTTCCACCGTGTGCCCGGCTGAGGCTGTTAAAACCTGTGCCTGTGATCTTCCTAAAAGACCTTTTGGGTCATTTGAGGCAGAAAATGTTTTGAAGAGGCTTTTCTGTAGGTTTCAGGTGGGGGAAATGTTATGAAGTGGAAACATCCGATGTGGGTGGAAAATGCATATAAATGGCACAGCGATGCTTTGGGAAAATGTAGTCAGAAAATGCTGCACTTCACATTAAGTACTGCAATGAGAGCAGACTGCTGTATTAATGTCATTACGAAGATTTGTTTATTGTCCCGAGACTGCAATGGTAACGCACCAACAATATGCCATTAATTTGAGAAAATTTGTAAATACTGTAATAATGTCACTTGAAATTACGGCTCGCACGCCTCTCTGAGAATATCTATCTAGAGAGATCTTTTTCCAATTACTGCACTGATAAAAACACAATTCTAAGTCATATGTTAATTTGAAATTAATTGGGTTTTTTGAGCGCAGATCACAGTCTGATATCAATACCATATTCTAATTTACAGTCTACGATGGAACCAGTTATGGGTCAGTGATATGACACTCATTTTATATGTTCAGATGTAATAATTTATTCAAAGAATCATTAAAAATGCAAATCACGCTGACAATGGCATGAAAACATTTCCTCTATTATTAACCTTTTCAAAAATTCAGTTTGATGGGGTTTTTTGCGGAACAAAGTCAAAATGTCTAGATAGTTTATCCATTTTGAGAAATAAAAAAGAAATATATATATATATATAATCCGGATAAAGTAGGTTGGAATAAACTTTTTTTATTTAATTATTTTTTTTTAAGTAGTGAAATAAGTACTTGAAATAAAATAAGGCAACATTTGTAATTTTCATAGTTTAATTTGATTTACTACAAATAAGTAAAACTAAAACCCAAATAAAAATGAATAAAAACCTACAGACATACTTAAAAGAAACAAGAAATAATAAAAATGACAAACACAACAAAAACAACTAAAATTCAAATGAAAACTATAAACATAAAATTAAATTAAAATGAAAAACAAAAAACATAAAATAAAAAAAAACGAACACCCCATTTTTAGAGTCATTAAAAAAAAAATTTTGGGGGGGAGGGGGGTAAAAATCTTACCTGATAAATGCCAAGGAAATGACATAATCAGGGTGAACCGTGATGAACCAATCGCAGTCCTTGCTGTGCGGGTATGGATGGGGGAAATTTGGTGACAGAATGAATCCAGATGAGCCTGTAATGTTTCCACCGCAAGGAGCTGGAAAAGATTATTTTCTGTTAGAAAGTATATGAAATTTTCCCTCCCGCTGCTACTTTATCTCAAAATGGCTAGATATCACATGAGTAAATGACCATGTTGGCTAATATATCATTCAATAACTAGCTATGATTAAAAATCAAACCACTTCATTAATATTCATGAGCAAAGATGATAAGTTCCTGCCCCCCACCGTTCAAATCGTTCCTAAGCTCCTGCTCTGCCTTTAAACCGGATTGACCTTTAAAATGTCTAAATGTGACTCAAACTTAAAGGCAGTTGAAAGAAAATAGGTTTCACAGACTCCTGCTATCCAGAAAATAAATGCAGTTTCCTAGAAGCATTTATCATGAGTAGTCTTCACCCCAGTTTCCCACAACCCAGAAGTTTAAGCGCTGACTGGGCATGTGATCAGAAATTTCCATCAAAGAGATTTATTATTCCAGGTCTTTTATAAAGGGTGATTCAAGTCATTCCGACTAGTTATTTTAGACATTTCGTCAGAGCTGACAAGTGTGAAATGAGAGGCCGCCCGTATTTTTCAGGCCTCAGGCGGCATCACTGCAAACTGAATAAATCTCACCGATACATGTAGGAGGGCTGGGCTGCCAGTAGAATCTGTTGTCCACCTGAATGCAGGTGATCCTGGGCTCGCCTTGCAGGTCGTAGCCCGGATCACACGCGAAGGTCACCGTGTCGCCGGGCTCTTTGCCCTCTCCGCTGCGGCTGCCGTTCATGGGCGTCCCTGGGTCCCTGCAGGCGGTCGCCACTGAACCTGCAAAATGGGAACGGTGACCAGCTGTGCTCACTTTTCACTTACCAGGATATCTCCGCAGGAGGTAGCATTTCCCGCTCGGAAATGAGGTTGCATGGCCTCGGTAGCGAACAATGGCTCACTGGGGGCTCGGCTGAGCAGAACACCGTCTAACACGGGTGTGAAATAAGTCTGAGCTACTGTACTGCAAAATCACTTGCTAATGAAATGCAGGGTTTTTTTAGCCTCTTCATGTATTTACTTTGAAAAGGCTTTTACTTTCTTCAGGCAGAGGAAGCATTATTCTGGCCAAGTACCTTTTTATGCAATTACATTCAAAATGTCTCATGCAAAAAGTAAAATGCAGTAAAAATTTATTAAAGAAACAAAAAACGAAATCAATGCATCTTTGCTGCACTGTTTTTCACTAAATGTACACAAGGAACATACACTACCATTCAAAAGTCTGGGAGCAGTGTTACTTTTTTGACAGAAATGAACACTTTAAGCAAGGTTGCATTCATTTAATCAAAAGTGACAGTAAATTTATTTATGATGTTACAAAAGATTTCAAATGCTTCTTGATTTCTATTTAAAATGGTTCTTCAACAGCAAGTCAGACTGGCGTAATGATGCTGAAAATTCAACTTTGATCACACGAGTAAATTCCATTTTAAAATATATTCAAATAGAAAAGAGTTTACATTGCAATAATATTTCACAATATTACAGTTTTACTATTTTTGATCAAATAAATGCAGCCTTGGTGAGCACAAGAGACTTCTTTCAAAAACATAAAAAAATCTTCTTCCTCCCCAAATGTTTGAAATAGTATAGTTATTTATTTTTATTCATATGCACAAATATAACCTCAGAGAAATAAACAGCCACATTTATGTTCACACAGTATGCTATTTTTATTTCAACTGTTTTTATATATGAAAAATGGGGGACATCAGTGAGAAATTTTGAGTCATGACACAAACGAATCTAAGTTTTGAATCAATTCATTGAAATTAAGTGTTTAGAGTGATTCATGAAAGATGAATCAAACTCTAATTTCCAGCACAGGCTACTATAATCATGACACACACCATTACTGTAATATAAAATTAATAGTTTGAAAATGATGGAACATTTCAGTCATGCCATCCACCTCGACTAAAAATGTTTTACCATTCATCTAAAAGGCTTCATTAGCTAATTTTATTTTACTTGATACTACAACTGTGTACTGTGAAATTCTCTGGTTTGAAAGAAAAGTACTTACTTGAGAAGTCAATGGCGAATCCAGATTTGCTAATGTAAAAGTCCGTCTCAAACTGGATGGTGACCACGTTGAGAGTGCTGTGGATGCCGTCAGGTAACAGCGAACCACTCACTTCCTTCAGAGCCATCTCGTTTTCTGGACGCCCGTCCCAAACCTTCAGGATATCATGCGATGCCTCCGTATCAAAAGCCAAGAACTGCAGACTAAAAAAAGACACTTAAATTAAAACCTGATTCACACTGAATTACATAGAATAAAATTCCCATGTACCAATAATTAGGTAACACTTCACAACATCTGCCATGATGGTCCCCATTGACTTCCATAGTAGTTTTTCTTTCTTTCTTTTATTTATCATACTATGGAAGTCAATGGGAACAAGCAAATGTTTGGTTATTTTCTTTTGTTCAACGGAAGAAAGAAATTCAGAATTTTCATTTTTGGGTGAACTATCCCTTTAACATGAACTAAGTGAGAAAAGTACTTCTAAAGCACATAAACTTTACATGATTTTGATATTTTAATTTTTAGTTCTAGTCATTTTTGTACTTCAGCTGGCAACATTTCTGATGCTGTCAAGCTACAAAAAAGCACAATAAAAGAAACTAATATGGCAGTTTGAAAAACTTTATTATTTTGCTGATTTACTGATGCTAGTATGGCAAAAAAAATGACACTTTACCTTTATTGGACCTGAGCTGATATGAACAAACAACTAACAGTTGTATTTGTATTTACTATATACGTTAATGCATTAACTAACATTAATTTATGGGACTGCATTGTAAAGTGTTACCAATAATGGTTTGAAGCAGACTTTCAATCATTTATTTACTGAGAAAACTCATCCCTCATGCAACACTGTAAACAGGTCAAAGACCTCAATCATAACAAAATAAGATGACATTTTCCAGCATGTAGAGGTAGATATACTTCCCTTGAGGTCAGGGTCAATGCAATCTGTTTAACATTAATAAGCTTGACTCTCTCCTGTGCAGTTCCTCAAATGAATGCCTTTAACCGGCTCTCTAAATACACATTATGGCTTTCAGAAATCTGTGCAAGACACTGACAGTACGCATCAAGCTAAAATATGAATTAATTTCTCGCCAGTGACTTAATGAGCTGCGTTTCCACATTAATAATCAGTCACCTGACAGTGTTGCCGGAGTCCACCTCGATGGTCCACGTGCAGCGGAGGTTGTTGTCATACGGAAACGGGTATCCGGGAGACAGTATCCGTCCGGATGACTCACCTTTAAAACTTCCCCCACACTCCGCTACAATAGATCAAAACAAGAAGTTATTGCGCTGTCAACTCCCACCCACGAAGATGATGTATTCAGTCAGAGCTTTCTCTCTGCTGTTAATGATGAGCTCTGCGGAGACTCGGGCCGCTGGAATCTCTGTTGCTGGATCAGACACGACCACGCCGCCCCCTCACCATCCCGACGTGGCCGTGCAACAATGGGCCGTAATTATGCATGCACGAGATGCCGCTTTTAACTACGTTGCTTGTGCATGTCATTAATTAAATGTTAAAACTCTGTCCACGTTATTTATGAGCTCGGTCTTGCATGAAAAGCGTGGACCGCTGCATATATCACAAAAATAAAGGAAGTATTATCATATTCATTACGGCGGTCTGAGACACAATATCTGCACTACATCGCTCATTAAAGTGCTTGTTTCTGTAGCGCATTATGGATCAGCCAGAGCAAACGCTCTTCTCATGAGTGAACAGGTTTCCTCGTGACAAAGAAACTACTGTCATTACAACGGTAATGTAATGAACGCAGAGAAGGCCCAGACAAACACTCAAGAAAAAGACAGATGCCCCTAGAGATTATTACATCTGATATATTTTCAGTAGCCTCTTTAGAGCTGGAGTGTGTCTCATTTTTAAAAATGAGTTCAATATGCAGAGACAACTAAGTAAACCATTCGTAGGCTGATTCCCCTGAATAGTGTACACAACATTGCCCTTTTTACTTGAGCGCCATAAGTGTAGAACAACACTTTGAATCAACCAATCACGTGAGTTTAGGGCGGGACTTTGCGTTTGTTAAACCTATGGAAAAGGAGGCAGAGGGTTTGGGAAACCTGTTAGAGAACAGTCAATATTTTCGCAATTCCTTTTTGAGATTAATTTGTCTTACTGCATGATCATTTAAATGAACTGCGAAACTGTATATGCATAACGTTTTAAATATTCATATAAATGCTCTAATTAATATTGGATATTACATATCAAATTTAAAGGAGTAGTTCACCCAAAAATGAAAATTTTGTCATCATTTACTCACTCTCACGTTGTTCCAAACCTGTGTGAGTTTCTTTCTTATGTTTAACATAAAAGCAAATATTTTGAAAAATGCTGGTAAATCAAACAGTTGATTTGACTTCCATAGTATTTCTTTCCCTACTATGGAAGTCAATGGTGACAAACAACTGTTTGGTTCTTCAAAATTCTTCAAAATATCTTCTTTTGTGTTCAACATGCGAAAGAAACTCATACACGTTTGGAATGACATGAGGGTGAATAAATGATGACAAACTTTTCATTTTGGGGTGAACTATTTCTTTAAAAATCTCAAAAGTGCACAAACGTTTTTTGTTTTTGTTTTTTTTCTTAAAATGGTCCAAGTCACAAAAGCACACCCTCAAGTGTCTACATTGTCAGAAAAATAAACAATTTGTACATATTAGCACTCTGAAAGTGCAATTTGACAACAAAAGTGTACATATTAGTACCTTTTGAAAGGGTGCAACCCAATGACAGTTTTGTATCTTTTTTTTTTTTGAGATTATATGATATTATGTGTTAAAAATGCATCTTGAAAACAAACAAAAAAAGTGCATGTTATTTGTCAGCGATCCACCTAAAACAATAACCAGGTTGTGACACTATACAGACCAGCATTGCCAATGGAGCCTGAATAATGCAAATAAAATAATGCAGCCTGAAAGTGCACATACAATTTTTCTTAAACTATCCAATTCAAAAGCTCACCACCAAGGCTCTATGATATTATGATTACTATTATTTGGTTCAAACATGCATGACAAGTGACCTCTAACCCAGAGTATGAGCAAAAGTAACAGCAACAAAGAACACCCTAGTACACCTTATCAAACACCTATCCACATCTTAGCAATCACTCAAGCAACTTAGAACCTCTTAGTAGAACCCCTTAGCAACCACTCCTAAACTCTTTGCATTATATAGCGTCAAATTGTGCTTGCTGGAAATGCTACTTTATTTTTTACACATACAGCACTAAGGTCTCTAAAAACCCAGATAGAATGATTACAAAATCAATCTTAACAGAAATAACAGCAGAAAGTGATCCGTATGTTGAACAACTACCTGCTTAGTAATTGAGGAAAAACTCCCGAACCTAGAAAAATTAATATTTTATATTGCATTTTATAATTGCATGCGATCTGTTTTGTGAAGAGGGAAAATAGCTTTATAAAGTGAGGCATTTATCAGCTAGCTTTTGCATGAAATATTTAGCACAGACTCAATGTGCACCATTTTGATGTCTAAATTCCCAAGGCGCTGTCATAAGAGCAAGCAGACCCCCGAGGCAAGCTTCCAGCATCTGCTCACCAGATACCATCTACAGAGAGCACGGCTACTTCATCCTGACTGCCCTATTCTTCATCAATTTCATCATACAAAAGGCAAGTACACGTTGGATTCGTAAATATTGATGACTGCAGGAGACCAATCAACTTGCATGAAGTTCTTTTATAGTTTGCATGGGATTGAAGCATTTTGAGACTAAGACTTTTTTCTTTGATCTACCTGTGCTGACTACATAGGCAGCTGCCTTCTAAGGTAGCATCTTTAGTAAAATGAAACGTTAAATGACTGATTTGGAAACAAAGAAAGAGAAACTAAAGACAATTCCCTTTTGAAAAAAAAGGCACATATTCCAGGCTGTTTTATGCTGGTAAGAGCTGGTTTGGCTAGTTTGTGTTCTAAGTTTTTAAATCTCGGAATTCTCACTTTTTTTTTTTTTTTTAGAATTCTGAGTTTAAATCTCAGAATTCTGACTTGCGTTTCAAAATTAATATATGAAATCACAATTCTGATGACTTCTCCCATTGTGAGACATAAACTTAAAATTGCTAGTTATAAAGTCCAATTCTGAGGAAAAAAGTAAGTTCACAATTCTGACATTTTTTATAATTGCAAGTTTATATCTCACAATTCTGGCTTTATAACTAGCAACTGTGTGTTATAAACTCAGAATTCCAAGAAATAAACTTGCATTTCTGAGGAAAAAGCAACAAAGTTTATATTTCAAGTTTATTTAGTATATATTTATATTATTTTTACTTTATTGTGAGTTTATATCTCACAAATCTAACAGTACAACTCACATTTGTGTGTTAATACCACAAAATTCTGCGAAAGTCAGAATTGTGAGAAAAGTCGCAAAAAAAAAAAAAAATTATTTATTTATTTATTTTTATTCAGTGGAGGAAACAAGCTTCCATAGTTCACACTGACTAATAAATAAATAATAATTTCAAGATCTTATGGTTTCAGATGGGCAATACTAATCGGCACAACATGCATAGTTGGGCAGCTGACAAGTAATATGCACTTTTATCAACATATAATTAAAAAAGTTATACATAAGAAAATATATATTTTTATGTGCAATAACTGGTTTGGACTTTTTGTAGTTCAAGTGGTCATGCAGCACGACAAAATTTTTAAAAGTATAAATAATCCATGTGGTCTCTCAATTAATTTAGGGTCATAAAAACAGCATGCTGGATAATTAAGAATTTATACAAGAATAAAATCATGTCACCTGAGGGTAGAGCAACCCATACAGCCATGCTTAATAAGTATGAAAGTACCCAAAACATACTTATACTGATTACCAGCAAACAATATGCTTTAACTGGCTAATGCCTTGCAGGGAAAACTAGTGGAAGAGCATGCAGAATTTGTAAATCTAGTAATTTAATGCGATTAACAGGTTAAGAATTTAGAGCATCTCAGCTGTCTATAATTATGCAGCTGGTGGCCAAATCGCCATCCTGGACAACATCCCATTCTGGGAAGCAGCAAACAGCATCCAAAACACAACATATGCTGGTCTTTTCAACATGGTAATTATAAATATTCACTCTCCAAATGAGTATGTACTCAAAAAAACATTTTCCCCTTGAGTATTTCATGTTTGTACTGTATAAATCTCAAGGCTACGTGAGCAAGAGATTATCTAGTCATTAACAGTACAAGCTCTTATAAGCACATTAACTCAGGATTTGAGCAACGAACCAATCTCTGATTAACAATGCAAATGAATCCTTGAACGGCAAAATACAAACACAACCAGTAAACATCTAAGAT